>JAHOYR010000008.1:5592038-5707511 GCA_023213295.1 Bruguiera hainesii
TAAATTTAAATTTAAAAAAATTTTTTTGTCTAAATTACGTATGAGTTGTAAATATTTAATTAAAAAATATTAAAATAATAAAATTTGAGTTATATTTTTAATAATAATTAATTAAATTAATTTTTTCTTAATTTAGATTTAAAAAATAGTTAAGTAAAGTTGAAATTGATTTTATTATTTAAAATAATTAGTATTTTAGTTAATTTAAAATTTTTAAATTTAAATTTATATTAGAAAAATAAAATAAAATTAAAATTAAAGAATTGACTAAAATGTAAAATAAAATTTATTATTATGTGTTTAAAATAAATAAATTTATAATTAAAATTTTAATTAATAATATTATTATAGTCAACAATAAATACTAATTTTGAAAAAATAATTATTCAAATAAAAAAATTAATATCCAAAAGTAAATAATTTAGTTGAGAAAAAATAAAAAATTAATAATATAAGTAAAACATATTTAATTTTATAGTATAAAAAATAATGAAATGTATATTAAAATCTTAATCCATTAAAATATTACAAAATATAAAAATTTAATTATTAAATTACTATTAAATAATATAAATTATAAAAATCTACTAAAAAACCCTAAAATTAAGTAAATATCATTACACAAATTTTTTTTACTTGAAAAATTACTCAAAATTGATAGATTTTGTTTTAGCGTAATGTATGGTTTGATAAATATTGTATAAGTTAAATAATAATTAAAATAACGACTATAACTATTATTTTATTAGTTACATAATAAATTAAGAATACATTAATAAGAAATTGTGAGCATGTACCATACCTTTTTATTGGAATTGAATAAGATAAAATAAATATCCAAAGGAAATAATATAAAGTGTAAGAATATGAATTACAAAATTTTATATTTTTAAGGAGATGAAATTAAAATAAAGTTATAATTAAAATTATAAATCAAAAAATTTGAAAGTTTATCATAATCCATTTCTAAGTTTATAAAAAGAGGAACTTATGATAAAAAATTTTGTATCTAGTTTAGTATGATATTGTCTATTAATAAGTATTTATAAAGATTTAGATAAAAATGACTTAAATTATTAATAATTCTTTTTTAGGAAAATATTTGAGAGTAATTTTGTTTTATTGTTTAAGAAAATAAAAAGGATATGTTGAAAGTAGTTTTTTCTTTTTTGAAAAAATAGAGAGGTGAGTTTGTGATTAAAATTTTTTTATTAGATTTAGTATGGTGTTAGACATTAAAAAGTATCGATAAAAATTTAAAACAAAATGACATAAATTGTTAATAGTTTATTTCCTTTTTAAGAAAAGAAAGTTAAGAATAATTTTTTAATAAAATAAATAAATTAATTTGGAAGAAGTTTTTCTTTTCTTTTTAAGAAAACAAAAAAAAAACAATTTTAGAAGTAATTTTTTCTTTTCTTCCTTTTTATTTTCAAATTTGGAACTAAAAATTAAAATTATAATTGAATTACTAAATTAGTTGAATTAAATTTTATCTATAAAATTAAATTGATAAAAATGATAAAAATGATATAAATGCAACTCCACCTGCATCTCATTAGTAGGAGTACATTTAGATATAGATAAAATTGATAAAAGGTATAATCAGGACTAGAAAAAAGGAAATAGATGAAATGTGATAAACGGGAGCATCACTTTTGTAATCAATTTAATTCTTCATTATCTTCAGATGTTCTAATAGTAAATATAATTATGTAAATCTCCATTTTGAAATTTATGCCAAAAGAAAGTTATTATGAATTTCCTGACCATTATTGGAAGTCTTATGCTACAGATCGAGACATAATGGTATTAGAGCCTAGAATTTTTATTTGTTGCTGGATATTCCATGGTGTGCCCTTCGTACCCATCACTATTTCTGATTGGTCAAAATAGGTTGGCAAGGTAGCCGTTTGAATTGTATAAATCCGAATTGCATCGCTGGCCAATTTAATGAGTCAATCGCCCTACCATTGACTCTATTGCTGGGCTTTTCAACCTGCAAGGCTCGACTACAGCCTTCTAGGTAGACCGAGCAACTTAGCCATGCAGGACTTGTACACTGAGGTGTCTGTCAGGATCCTTGGTAATACGAAGACCCACCTCATTGCTAATCCTACGAGCCAAAGCCTTAGAGACATTACTTGAAAGAACAGTTGTGACTTCTCCAAATTAACCAATTGACTAGAACTTTCACAGAAGTCATCCAAGCAGCTCCTAATAATTTGAATTTGCTGAACATTTGCTTCACAAATAAAACGGCATCATTCGCAAAGAATAGGTGTGGTAGCGGCAGCCCTTGCTTGAAGGGAGCAATAAGCTTCCACGGATTTTTCATTAACTGCTTGGTCAATGAGATTGGATAGCCACCCAATGCAAAAAAACCAGGAGTTAAGGAGACAACAGATCTCCTCGCCGAATTCAATGAGAACGGGTGAATTTCTCTAAAAGTAACCCATTTCAAAGATCCTGTATCTTAGAAGAAGTGACACATTTTATAATAAAACTGCTTGGGGTATAATATATGATTCATATTTCAGGTCTCAACTAACAACTAAAATTTTTAGGTAGAACGATTTCTTAACAAAACCCACCAAATCACCAAGAATGCCGAGCTACTGTAGTCTATTATAGGCTTTAACAAGGTCCAATTTGAGGACTATGCACGTCCTTTTTCTATGATATCGTCTTAAAGTGTAAACTACCGCTTGTAGAATTGCTAACTTTACGAGGAAGTAGCAGTTTTGGCTGAGAGACAATCATTTTTGTACTAACTTTATGGGAAATATTGTAAAGATTATTGGCTGCAAATTCGTGATTTTTTTAAGGTACTTTTAACTTTAGGAACCAGGGCAATAAGTGTATCATTGCTACCTAGGGGGAGTTCCCTTTCATGGGAAACTTGTAGCACAATCTCAATGAGTGAAGGCCCCATAGTCTTCCAAAATTTGGCATAAAACAGGACCTGAGGGTCATCAAGTCTTGGGCTTCATAGGACCCAATATCGAAATTGCATTCTTGACTTCCTTCGTTGTGAAGGGCTAGAAAGTACCCTCTCGACAGTAGAACTATATCCACTTCATCTCGAAGCTGCCGTTCTAATCTCAAGAGGCCTAGGTTGAATTTTGCCTCCGGCCAGAGCTGACATCCATTAATCTGCACAAGCAAACGTTTTGTTACGATAAAAGATATTACTAAAAACCACTTCGTTCCATTTGCACAAGATTTCTGTAAGTTGTTGCAGGGTATCAACCAACTTACTCCAAGTTTGCTTAACCACTTGTTGAAAGTTCTGATGCATCGTCCAAGTCCCCTTTAAAACAAAAGGGACGCTGCACACGAAAAGGCTCATTCGGTTTAGATAGTTGAACAAGTAATGGGCAGTGATCAAAATGGAGCTGGAGTGGATGTGAATCCAACACATCCGGCCACCTTCGCTGCCAAGGGACATTAGCTACAGTGTGGTCCAACCTACAAGGGATTTGCGTGCTTATTTAATGGCCTTGAGTACAAGTAAACTTTGGCCCAACAAATCCCAAGTCCATTAGCGCCAGCTCATTTATCAAAGTAGGAGAGGGCATCCATATGTCTACACGTAGGTCAGCACTGCTCATTTTCTCTTCCTGTGAAGCGATAACATTAAAATCGCCTGCTAGAAGCATATATGGCAACAAAAAACTAAGGGTCAACCCCGCGGCATCGAAATCTAGACATGGCCGAACTGAGAATACTTCTTAATAAAGTTCAAATGCACCTGGTCAGATTTCCACAGGACCATTATTTCACCCCTAAACCCATGTGCCTCTTCCCTATAAACACCGAAAGATCCAATAGACAGGATCTGCATCGTTCTGACCACTAATCTGGGGCTCTATCAATACCACTATAAATGGTTCATGTAGTCAAAGGAACAACCTAAAGCCTATAAAAATTCATGTCATGTAGCAGCATTATTGTTTCCCTTGCATGCTGGCAATTTTTTCCCTAGTAATCCCTAGCGCTACGTGCAACTATCCTTTTCCAAAATTCCCACTACATTTGATAGCTTTTTGTTCGATCATACAATCACCATAGACCATCTCTGTCTACGAGCAAAGCTCTGTTCGAGCATCCGGTCGTTGATTCTTCATATCCAGATTCCCACTCTACAATTCTTAGTGAAATGCCTATAACAACCACCGTGAAAACTAATGAGGTGTGTACCTTTGTAGGCAATATAGTACTGGTGGCCACCCACAAAGCAGCGTGATCTCAGTGGCTAGGAAAGGTCGACTCCCACACATACACGCACAAAATTAGCTTGAGCTACTTCCTCAGTAGTGGTATCCACCTTGATTGTCTGGACCAAACAATTATCGATCTACCATAACAGCCTCGAATGATAGAACTTAACAAGAAGGCGAAGGATTTGAACCCATACACTTCCGTGAGAGCTTTATAATCAACATTTCACGCCAAGGACCTTTTCTTAGCCACAGACAACAGGACATTGGGATAGTCACCCTTACCCAGGTCATCTTCATCGTCAGAAATCATGTCGTCTTCCTCTCGTGAAGGCAAGTCTTTCTCTCCCATCGCAGAAGGCACCTTCTTCGCCTGATTCAAAACCATATCTTTATAAGATGCCTTCCATTTCCCAGCTTCTGTAGCAAAGATATCCACATCTTCACACTAGTTTTTAAGGACCTCTTCCGGGGGACTCAGGCTACCACCCACAAACTTCACTTTTTTATTACTATTGGCCAGGAGATCAGACTTCTAAGTAGACAATGGGAGTGCGTTTTCAGTATCCATTATTTAAATTCCTTTTTGGACTTTGATTGTGTAAGCAAACCAACAAATGTGCTTTGCGTTTCTCCACTTGTTCCACATGGATGACTGTACACTTTGGAAATGGGACAAGGCACATATTTATAGGTCAAATGGAGATCTCGGCGCTACAAACTAATCCTAGAGATGGGTTTGTATAACTTTGACTAAAGTTTCCGTGCTCAAAATGGCCAAAAAGACCAAAGAAAAGAGGACATTATAGGAATACTTTACTGAAGCATTAATAGAAAATGATCTTGTCTGCTGCAAGGAACCCTTAGAACCACTGAAACTTAGATCTTGTAGAGAAATAAAATTGATCAAACAAAAAGTACAACGGTTTCAGGGCACTCAATACACTTTGGAGGGTAACCTAATGCCAAAATTTCCATCAGGCACAAAACCTTGTAAAATCAGTTTGTAATTGATAAGTAGAGGGCAGGAGAATGATGAAAGGATGTAAAGTTTGAGTTTTTTGAATGTATGCATTTTCTTTCCACCTTTCTTTTCTAAATAATTCTTTTAAATGAGGGAGGTCTTAGCCTTAGTGGTCCAATAAAAATAGATAACAAAGGATATGCTTTTAATATTTTTATGTATGAAATTTATATCACACCCTTTATTTTTTTTTATGTCTTAGTGGCATGGAATTCTTTAGGGACAAAAAAAATTATTTACCATTTATGATACATTTATGTTATTTTTTGTTACTTTTCTATTTTTTTTCTAATATATGATAGAATTCAATTTAATGGTAGATTTATAAAAGTTTTTTAGACATGACTAATTTTATAAAAGAGATACAAGAAAAAAAAAAAGGTTAGCATAACTACATATGATCTAATGTAAAAAAGAGATAATTTCTAACTATAGAAAACACTAACTAACAAGGAAGAAAATAAAAATTAATATTAAAATTCCTAAATTTGAATCTAAAATTACTCTATTAGGATGTTTAATTAAGTTAAAATATTTTAAATAAGTAAATAAATTATAAAATTAAAATAATTGATATTATAGCATTAATTATAGAATAATAGAAAATAATTTCTATAAAGTATTTTATATTAAACTCCTTAATTAAAAAAAAAAAACTCACTCCTAAATTGATGATGAGAAATTAAGGTATTCCATATTAAATATTTCAAGTACATCAAAATCCTCAAATTTTCGAGCTTGCTCCTTTGCACATGAATCTTCATTCAATTAATTAACTCCATCAATAGGTACATCCAAATAGGATTGACTTTCTTTATCTCAATAAAATTGATAGTATTTGGCATTTGAGGTGAATAATCAATATGATCCTAAGATCTATAGGTATAGCCTAAGATTTAAGAACATGTTTCTTTGTAGAATTAATATAAATGGAATACAAGAATCAATAAAATAAATTTCTTTTACAAGTTGAAATCTCTTGAAAACTGGGATCTATAGTTCGTGAAGAATCCATATCCATATGCTTGGTGGTAAAATTAATTGGTTGTGATCCATCATGATCATTATCACCACAGTTTTCATAATATCAACTTAATTTTTGATTGAATTGATATAAAATCTTATCACAATAATTAAATTTTAATGATATAATGTTAAAAAATATTAGATAAAATATATACATAGATATGAAAACATATATGTTCTTAAAAATTTAAGATTATGGTTAAAAGGTAGATATGACAATAAAATATATGTTAAATACAATACACACACATATATAAGTATTTTAAAAAAATTAAAATTTTTTCAATATATAATTTACAAAACATTACTATGTTATTTTATATTGTAAATAGTATTTTTGTTAAAAACTTTATAAAAATATATTAGAGCTAAATGCAATATGATAATTGAAAAATAACCATAGAATCTATTTTGTGTAGGATATGCTAATAGTATAAACAATCCTTTATAGTAGTACGAGGATATATATTATATTTAAGATAGAATTTAATAACCTCATTAGGTTAGGGCTAAACATAATTGTTTTCAAAAGCATCTAAAAACTCAATGTGCGTTGGAACTAATGGATATTTTAAAGTTTTATCTAAAGCTTGCTTATAAGCTTTAATTCAAAGTTTATCAAGTTCTTTAGATTTTGATCTAGAAATATATTTTGCTATTAAAATAACTGATTTTGTTAGGAACTAAGGTTGCTATATTAAGAGCCATTTACTTATTTGGAAGTTCCTTATAAAAATTGACTTGTTAAGAAATTTGGTAAAAAATTAGAAATTTCTTTAATAAACTCAATATCAAAATTAAAAACAATCAATTCTTAAGAGAACTTTCTAATTTAATAGATCACTTTTAAATTTTTTAATGCATAATGCTATTACTAATATTTCTTTTTTTAATAATAGAGTAATTAACTCATGCTCCTTTTAAGATTTTTGAGGTCAAATAAATAAGTTGTTCTTTTGAATTAATCTATTGTTTAATGATACCTCTATATCTTTTATTTAATGTGTTTATTTTAACTATTTTAAAGGCGTTAGAATAAGAAAAGGTTAGATATGATAGTTCATTTGTTCTAATTTTAATCTTCTTAATTACCCTTATATGTTCATCTATCCATTTTAGTGGATTTTTCATTAATCTTTCAAATAATGGCTTAGTGTGATAAGTTAAGTTTTTTAAAATTTTGAAATATAATTCAAACTTCCTATAAACCTTTGCAACTATTGTTTGTCTCTTATTTCATCTAAAAATTTAGAGGCAAATTTAATTGTTTGATTAATGGGAACTATAGTTTCATTTTTAATGAAGTGTGTAAGGAATTTGACATTGATTTGAAATAACTTCATTTTCTTAAAAGAGAATGCAAATCCTTACTTTTCTATAACCTTTAAGAAAAGGTTTAAATATTTAAAATGTTATTCAATAGTATTAGAAAATACTATGACATCATTAACATAAACAATCATAAATGTTAAAAAAGTATTAAATATTTCATTCATTATTTTCTGAAATTGAAAATGTGCCATTTTTAATCCAAGTAACATTACATTCCATTCATAATGACTATCTGAAACTATAAATATTATTTTATACTTATCCTTTTTATGAATATGAATTTGCCAATAACCAAATTTTAAATTAAATTTTGAATCAAACCTATTAAGTAGATCTTTTTTATTAGGTCTATTATACCTAACTATTTCAATACTTTATTTAAAGACATGTAATTGATTACTTATGGTGGTACTCCTTTTTCTGATTCAGTTATATTTTCAACAAAGAAAGTAGGACAACTCCAACGACTATTACTTTTTTTAATAAGTCTTTTTTCTAAGAGATTATTTATTTCATTTTTACATATTTCCAAATGTTTTGGTCACAAAGCTATGAGTTAGCTTTGGTTAGAATTTGACGACAAAATTTTTCATGTCAAAGTCACTATAAGAACACAATGAATTCACATAATCTTGAGATAATCACTCAAGGTAAGTGTGTTAAAAAAAAATCAAAATCTTTTCTAGTATATATATTCAAAATTTTTGTTGCACATTATTAAAAGAATTAAAAAATTATATGAAGTAGGAGAATATGCTTGGTATAAAAAGAGTTAAATATTTACTAATTTTTTTCCTGTTTAATTGTAATATTGAAATCTATTAATATATATTTTCTTTTCTATTTGGTACACATCTAGGAAACATGTAAATTTTTTTTTAAAATGGTGCAAATAACGTTTATGGTAAAACTAAAAAAGATAATATGTCAATGAAGATTCATTTATTTCATTGGACAACCAAAAAATTTCAATTGTTTTGCCCACTTCAACTAGAAAAATCTGCTGTAGTTCATTAGAACCCACCTAAAGCATATGACATAAGAACATCACACTCATTTTTTTTATAACAGCCAAAAATTATTTTATTCAAAATGAGCCACAAAAGGTGATCACCGAAGAACATGCATAGAATACCCAATATCAAACCTGCAGCTCAAGTAACAAAATTTGTATACACCCAAAATAAAGAGCTAGTGTTCTCGAGGTTGTATCAGGTAACAAAAACCACTCAATTCAACAAACAAAACTATACATCAGAACCCCTGTACCCAAAACTGATATATGGGAAAACCACAACTAAGAAGTGAAACAGAACAACATGACACTTGCCCATAATTCAGATCTGCACTCAGAAGCCATCCTACATACAAGTTCTAGGACCATTAATCTGGGAGTTGTGTCCGTTGTCCGACAATCCAAAAAAGCATACACTACCTCATTACCACTGCGTCATAATTGATATACAAAGAAAGCACTAAACTCTGAAGAAGCAGATAGTAACCCCACTTTTGTTCAACAACTCAACTCCCCCAGCAATGGAGATCTTCATGAATTGTCTTGTACTCCTATTGCCCAAAATCAGCAGGCCTTTTTTAAGGAAAATTTAGAAAAAAGGACAAATTCCAGGGACACTATTTCAAAGCTTCCTCATCCAATCCAATCTAACCTGCACATCAAAACCTTAAAGAAGCAGAGTCTTTGGTTCCAACTATCCTAGAGCCACTGTATAAACAAAACCACAATCATAACCAAGCAAGGAAGGCCTCATCTCTACCTGTACCCATTTTAGCCAATTTATCATAGCGCGGGACAGTCATGCCGCCTTAGCTCCACAGGAAGTTAATGGCGGAGAAGGAAGAGGGCTTGAGGTGGTACTGGTGGTGGACGAACTTGGTGGTGATGCTGGCAGTGGTGGCATTGGCGATAGCAAGTGGGGAGCTTGGAAGACGCTTTGAAGTTCTTTCCCCTCTCCCTGTTGCGGTATTGCAAGTTTAGTGGGAAAAAAGTTATGCGTTTTAAAAGCAAGAGCTTTGGGGAAAATAACAGTATTCTTCGTTGACTTATAAAAAATTTTCTTTTGACCACGATTTTACATTATACCGAACATTGAAAAATGAGCAAAATACTTTACACGAAACAAATGGACCCTCAATTCCGTATTATTCTCTCCCTCTAAAGCAACTCTTGCTTTTCTCAGTTTTAATCTAACATTTCTTGCATATTCAAACCATCTTTCAATCTATAAATATGAAATATATAGAAGCTGAGGGGCGGTTAAGGGAGACCCATTACTTTGCCATTATATATTATATATGCTAAGTATTTGGGTTGTTTCATGCTCATGCATGGCATGTATTTCTAAAAATTATTCTTTTAGAAATCTCAGACAAGGGTACAGGTTCAGGGTGGCAGGGACGAGGGTACGAGGCGTCGAAGAAGATGTTGGGGAAGCAGTAAGAAGTAAATTACTCCATGATTTAAGTAATTATGTTAATTAATAGTCTAATAACATAAATTAAACTTGTTGGTTTGCTGTAACGCAAGCAATAAGTGCATAGAATGCAAAAGGACTTTAATAGAATGCCGATGAGTAGCGTCCTAGGGCAGTGAGCTGGAAACAGGGGCACAACGTGTGTCCAGCTTCTTGAAGTTGAGGGGAAAAAATGCTAGTACCATTGTAGCTTAGTCCGACGGAAACGAGAGATTAGAGAAAGGATTGATATCACGCTTGTGATTGAATCTTGGCAGAATAAGTTCCCACAAGCCAAGTTGCGCCACCTTCCTTGCGTGAGAGGAAGTTTGCACGCCAGAATGGGGAGGGGGTGTTGGACATCTCTGATGCCTGTGACATGAATCTTGCCTTACTCTCAAAGTTGGGCTGGGATATCTTGAATCATGCTGGAAAATTCCAGGTGCAAGTTCTTCAAGCTAAATACTTCAAGAATGTTCTCCAGGTAGTCAAATGCTTAAACCCTTCCTCAATATGGTCTGTAATCTTCTGTGCAGCCAAGTCACTTGCTAGTATTCTGATAACATAACTCATTATTATGAAGTTTATTAGGTGGTAGACTATGCAAAACGTGTTATTGAAATGAGTAACATTACAATAAGACTTAAGAACTTGAAGTTAACAACTGGTGGAGTTTATTCTAAACTCATCATCTCTTGAACATAGTTCTTTTCAAATAACCTATGACACTATAAAAAATGAGTGAAGAGTTAGCAAATTGTTTAGTATATTGTCTAGGAAGAAACAAGATTGAAAAATCAAGCGAGACAATCCGTAAGTCCCATAAGAAAAAGTAGTGGAAATAGAAGCCAACCATTTCAAGAGAAGAAATGAACATGCCAATGTTCATCAGGTTAAAAAGAATTTAACGAAAAAATGGTAAGTGTTAGTTTTCGCAAGAAAACTGGATCCTATAAGAAAAATTGCCTGACACGCACAACTTAATCTAGAAAGAAAAATAAATTTAGTATCCTTGCATGTTTCAAATTAAGCTTAAACTGAATTTTCTCATAATGCTAGATGACTAACTTCAATGCTATTATTCAGGGATCCATTATGATCTCAACCACAGACCCAACTTATTTATTTATTTATTTATTTTTATCTAAGGAAAATCGTATGAAGACATAATTGAAGTCGTAAGGTTTTTATTATTTGATCTTGGATATTGGCTATTGTTTAAACCTATTACAAATATTTTATGTACCTTGAGTTTTATGAACATTATTTCAATTATTAAAAGGGACGGTTCTTGGGATTAAGTATGGATTTGGTAATTTCGGTTTATATATGAACGCCGACATTATTGATGAATCATATAAACTGAAACTTGAAACTATGCTCCCTAAAGAAGGAACCAATAAGCTGTTTCCAAAGAGAAGCTATCTGCCGATAATCACGAAGGAGGTGTAGATTAGTTGCTACCTGGCAATGACAGATTGGACATAAGGAAGACAGGCTCATTCCCCTTCGCCATCTCTCCCAATTAGACATTAGCATGCCTTGTCTCAATTTCCGCAAAAAGCACTGGACCTTATTCGCACACATGCACAGATTGAACAACATTTAAATTAAACTGATCTAATTTAGTGAATAATTTATCTACAGCTCTTCTTGGCCTGATCTTTTAGCAAACCACTGATAATTATTAGTTGCCATGTCCTCCAACAAGTCATTCGCTTGATCAATTGATCTACTCATCAAATTTCCTCCAACAATAGCATCAATAGTGATACGAGTTGAATGATTTGGCCGATTGTAAAATGTCTGCACCACCAACCATTGAGGAAGTCCATGGTGTGGGTACTTCTTCAAAAGATCCTTGTAGCGATCCCATGCCTCATACAAGGTTTCCATCTCAAATTGTCTGAAAGTTGTGATGTCGTTCCTCAACTTCGCTGTTTTTGCTAGTGGGAAATATTTAACCAAAAATTTTTGGGCTAAATCATTCCATGTCAATTTAGTATCCATAGGAAGTGAATGCAACCAACTCTTAGTTTTATCTCTAAGTGAGAAAGGAAACAAATGTAACCTGATTGCATCATTTTATACTCCATTGTATTTAAAAGTGTCACAAATTTCCAAGAAATTTGCAATGTGAATGTTAGGATCCTCGTTTGGCAACCCATCAAAATGGACCGATGTTTGAATCATCTGGATTATCTGTGGCTTTACTTCAAAATTATTGGCTTCAATTGGAGGTCTGGTTATGCTTGAGGTCACGACATTGATTGATGGTACAGAAAAATCCCGTGATGCCCTTACATAAGCATTTGCAATTCCACCATTTGCAAATCTAATTCTTTCACCTTCCTCAATTCCTTGCTGGTTTCTTTGTTCATTGTGATCTCCAATGTTTTCTTGCTTTCTTGCTCTCTTATCAGCTTCTATTCTGTCCCTTCTTTCTCGATTAATCTCCTGTAGGTGCATTCAATTTCTGGATTGTAAGCTAATAATTCCAAGCACAAAACACAGCATAGAGTTCTTGTTGATACAGTGACCATTTCTATAATGCTTAACTTCTCACTAAAGAATGCAATGAGCTTCCTCTCTTGAGAAAGAACAGCCCTTATGTCAATCCTACTTGCATCACATTCAATCTCAAAAATTGTGGTAAAGTCAAGTAGAGATAGAACATGTGCAGTAGACGATTTTTCCCTAATCAATTCAAAGCTATTATCAATAGCCTCTCCCCTTTGAAATTTTCCCTTCTTAAGCAATCAATAATGGGCGCCACGATGGTGCTGAAATTTTTAATAAACTTGCGATAGAAAGTTGCTAGGCCATGGAAGCCTCCTTACATCAGTTATGGTTTTCAGTTTTAGCCAATCTCCAATAGTTTTCACCTTTTCTTTGTTCACATGAATTTCCTTATTACTTACAACAAATCTTAGGAATATTAGTTTGTTTGTTAAAAATACACATTTCTTTAAATTTATAAACAACTCATGCTTTCTCAACACAACTAGAACTTGCCTAATATGAGCAAAGTGCTCCTCTACATTCTTATCATAAGTCAAAATATTATCAAAATAAACAATAACAAAGTAGGACATAAAGGGTTTGAGAACCTAGGTCATAAGGTGCATGAATGTACTTTGTTCTTTAGACAACTCAAATAGCTTGACTAGCCACTCATATAGCCTATCCTTTGTTTGAAAGCCATCTTTCATTCATCTCCCACACAAATTCTGATTTGGTGATATCTACTTTACAAATCTATTTTGATGAATATTTTAGTAAAGCTCAACTAATCAAAAAAGTCATCAAGCCTAGGGATAGGAAGTTGATACCTCATTATTATTTTGTTGATAGCATGGTTCTCCACACACATCCTTTAATTCCCATCTTTCTTTGGAGTAAGCAAGACATGTACGACACAAGAACTAATGCTCTCCCATATGTGCCCTTTTTGTAACAGCTCTTCCACCTTTTCCTTCATGATTTCATGCTCCTTTGGACTTAAACAATAATGTGGTAGATTTGGCAAGCTAGCTCCAAGAATAAAATCAATGTGAAGTTGAATATCTCACATTGGAGGAAATCATGTTGGTTCTTCCATTACATTATCAAATTCTGCCAATAAGCCTTGAACTTCCTTAAGTGTAGGTTGTATGGGTTGCTCCACTCTCTTCACTATTAGAAAAGTACAAGTTTTGGCATTTTTCATATCACTCATCCTCTCTAAGAGTCATAGATAGCGATCCTTTCTAAGAGTCACAGATAGCAATCTGTTATGCTTCACTTTTGGTAAAGTGTTCTCTTGTTGTTTTAGAACCATAACTATCCACTTGCAATTCCAAGGGAAGGCATAGGTGTTGTCCCCGCTTTGCAAGTTGCATCAACATCAAACTACCATGGCCTGCCTAATAACACATGACATGCATCTATCTCCACGACATTACAAAGAACTTTAAATTTCAAAGTCTTTCCCAAAGACAATGGCAAATAACATTGTTATGTAATGTTTATGGTAGGCCCCTTCTTTATCCAACCAATGCTATATAGGGTAGGATGTGGTTGTGTTTTAAGGTTAAGATGCTTAACAAGACTTTGTGAAACTAGGTTCTCACAACTATAACTGTCAATCACAAGCTTACACCCATTGTTAGCTACCAAACATTTACCTTCAAAGATCTATTTGCATTATGTCTTATTAGGTTATGATGAAGTGTATAACAGGCTAGTTTAAATGCATACCACTTCCTCACTATTTTCCTTGGCCACTTTAAAGTTACCATCCTCTTTGGCTATTTCTTGCTCATTAAAGTCCTCATGCATATATTGGGTGACATTGGCAAATTTGTATTAGGGCAATCACTCGATCTATGCCCTGTCTCATTGTACTTGAAATATCAAATTCCCTTTGTTACTTCTTGCTTTTCATTAGGTTTTGACTTCTTAGATTCAACTTATTTTCCCCATGAATCTATAGCTTTACATTAGACTTTACTTGATGAAGCTTTGTTATTAAGGTTGAATTGCAAGTTCATAAGGCTTCTTGTTGTTTTCCTTGATAGCATGATGTGTCATGCCCTTAACACCAAATTTTGAGCTTGATCAATTGACCAAATACTTTGCATGGCCAAATGGTCTTGAACACTGTAATTCAACCTATTTACATAACACGCAACTTATTGGTTTTAGTTTCATTCAAATTGCATTTAACTTGTAATCATAAAAACTCTTTAGTATAGGTTGAAACTGTACATTTACCTTGGTAACATTAATGAAATTGTTAGAAAAGGGTTTGCTTATAGTCAAATGGCAAAAATCAACTTTTTAAAAGTGCCTTCATCTAAACTCAACTTTGATAAAGAGCTTTCCTCTTGATCTTAGCAGATCTTGGTGACATTTTCACCATGCACTAGCACTTCCACATAATTTGTAGGCTACAAAGTCCACCTTGTGTTTATTTTCAACTTTCATAATATCAAAGAAATACTTGACTTTATATATCTAATTAAGAAATCATTCAATGTCCATCACCCATTGAAAGCGGCTAGATTAACCTTTATTTTGTAAGAATCATCATGTTGAACTTCATTCTATGCACTTGGTTTGAACTCTACTTCTAATTCCTTTTTATTTTCATCTTTAGGATCAATATGTAGAGGAACAACATTTTGCTCACATAGGTTTTGCCTTCTTCTTATAGCCATGGGAGTTGCCCTTTGGACTTGTGGGGTAGGAACATTGGTTTGTTGACCTCAAACAAGTTCAATTAGCATCTCAATGCTTATAGTCATCTTTTTTACAAGCCATTTTAGACTTGTAAAATGTTTTCCATCATCATTACCTTACCCAGCTATCTTAAGACTAGACTTTGATAGCACTTAATGTAGCACAAATGTTGATGGGTTCGTGATTTCATTCACGAAGATCAGGGATGTTGATATCATTCAACAAGACAAAAAAAAAAACTAGCTTAGAAAAATAAAAATTGTAACTAAACTATTAACAGAGAATTTTATTCGTGATGAACAATCCAAAAATTCCAACGAATACATATATATCTAAATTAAATACTAGGAACACTCCTTTAAGTATAAAAAAGTCAAATTAAAGTTCCAATATGACATAAATATCAATACATTAAAGTTCTACTAAATTCACTATTTCTTTGACTCCACTAAATATGATTAACTTTTGATTAGGCTTGGGTTTCATATTGTTGGTTAACCATGGGCTATTGTTCCTTATCAACTTTTACCTCTCAATTCTTGAAAATGAGGATGCCCAGTAATTCTTACTTTTCTCTCTTCTAGTTTAGCACTCTTATTTGTAGATGGCCATATGCAAGGATTTTGTTCAAGCTGGATTCGAATTAAGATTGCTTCTTGGTTTTATTTTTCTATTACTATTTTTGGTTTTCATTGAAACTTGCCATGATTTAATTTTATTATTGTTTTCATGGCTGCATGCTAATCATAAAGGTTAACCATTCATATTGGTAGTAAAGATTCTTGAGCTATGTGTTATGATCTTATTGCTTATATGCATACCCATTTTTATCTCATCTTGTGATCAAGTAAAATTTTGCAAGCACACAACATATGTCTAAAATTTGCATAATGCAAATACCTATGATTAAAGAAATTAAAGGGAAAAGAGAAAAATAAATTTTTAAAAAAATAATTCTAAATTTCTCTTTATTTTAGGGAGAAAAAATATTTATAAATTTAACTTTGTTTATAAAAAATTAATCTCAATTTTATTTTTTATTTTTTTATAATATAATATTATTTTTTTATTTAAATAAAATACAAGTATTTCCCAATAAATATATAAACTTGTAAATCACGTAATTTTAATACTAATATATATATATATATATCACTGTGAACGAGTATTTGACATCAATTGCTAAAGCATATAGGACATGGAAATGTGCCAATTATTTCACATCTCTAACATTTATCACAACTTCGGGAACATATAGACCTTATAGCTATGACTACAATAGAGAATATGGAGCCACTGACGTTGTCAAGTTCTCTTTTTTGATACTGAAGAATTTTGAAGTTGATAGCTTTTATGGATATGCTGACAACTATATTGACCATAAAAGATTTTAATGAAGCAGGTATCTTCCCAACCCGATCCTTAAGTCCCCTTACAAGTTAAGATTTTAAGATTTTAAGAGTTAGTATATAAATATATGTATCTCCTATATCGTAGGTGCAGGCTAGCGATGTCATTTGTCTTGGACCATGGGCTAGAGAAACTCCTTCAAGCAATGGAACCTTCGAAACTTCAATCGGTAGCAACATTAAGGAGATTATAATTGGTCATGGTGTTGTCCTTGATTTCCTTAATTTCACTGTGCAAGATACCAATGGCCGAGAAAAAGAGGTAGAGTTTGGTGGCAATGGTGGTAGCGGTTTTTCTAAGGCGAGGGCTTTTGTTATGGGTGAATATATTGCTTATGTATATTATGGTAGATACCAAAAATACGATACAAACCCAAGAGTATGTTGCTTAGTATTTTAAAATTGAGTGTTTCTTATTTGAATTCTTAATTGAAGTCATTCTAGGGGAAAAGCAAAAAAATTGCTCACTAAGGACATTTTGGACTTCATATTACTCTAACTTTTTTCTCGTCAATTTTAATATCCCTAACACTTATAATATAGTCTAAAATATAACCTAATTAGTACAAAAAGAATGTTTTTTGAGGTTAATAGATAATTTCTTAAAATGTAAAATACATATAACAAAACGTAAATTATCAAAATACTTATCAAAATTTTTGTTATAGAACAAAATATCATCCAATTACATAACTATAAAGATGTAATTCATTAATCATACAAAAGTACTCAGTGCATTAATGAAATCAAATAACATAACAAGCCATTTATACAAATTATATTTAGTTTTGAAAATTGTTTTTCACTTATTTCTCTCTCTTATTCTAATTTGGTAATATCTACTTTTCAAATTAATTTCATAAAAGACATATGAACTATTTAATTCATTTAACATGTCATCTAATCTATGTATAGGATAATGATACCTTACAATGATTTTGTCGGCTCTTTTATGATTAATGTACTTCCTTGAAGTCTTATCTCTTTTAGTACAAGTAATACTAAAATTGCTCATTGACTTATACTTTTCCTTATATATCTATTTACTATAAGTTTTTCAATTTGTTTTTGAAGTTCCTTTGTCTCCTTAAGATTACTTTTATAAGCTAGTTAATTTGGAATTGTTTCACAAGAGATGAATTCAATATAATGTTCTATTTCCCTTAAAGGTGGCAAACCACTTGGTTTTTGAAGAAAAACATCACCAAATTCTTGTAAAAGAGAAACAATAACACTAGGTAAAGAAGGGTTAAGCTTATTTGTACTAAAATAATTCTTATACAAAAATGCAATTATAAGTTATTTTGAATAGATATCTCTCTTAACATCACTCTATTTTGCGTATAAGCTTTCAATTTTTCTCTTCATTCCTTTTCCTCCTTTTCTTTCAGTTTCATCTCCTTTCACTCTTTTCTTTCCCTTTTGTCTCCTCTTGGCTTAATTTCTTTTTTTCTCCCATTCTCTTTCTCTTTTTTAATCCTTAATTGATGTTTATAAACTTGTTAAGATGTCAAAAGTACAAAAGCAAAAAATTTACCATATATTATAAAAGAGTACCTATTCTTAAACTCATTATGTATAATATGTTGATCATATTGTCATGGTCTTTTCAACAAATTATATGTAACATGCATGGGTACCTAATAGTAAATAGTACTAACAATTTCTTATTTATCTTAACCTCCTTATATTTATTCAATGGTTGAAACTTATATAATCTAAGGTGCTTCATGATAAGTAAATTAAGTTTTTCAATTAAAGTATTGCTAGTTTCATTTAGACAACTACTCCTATTAATGATTATGCTAAATATCTTATCTTTGATATGACATTGTGTATGAAAAATATTATCTTTATAAACTTCATCATCTTCCTTGGTTTGTACACTCAATGCTCATTTAGCCACCAATACATCTTTTTTAGCTGAGTACTCATTTCCATTACTTGCATCCTCTAATGGTGGCATGAAGTTATCATAAAACTAACTTTTGATCTCAATATCACCATTACATCATAACACTATGTTATGCTTATTTGGACACTAAGATGTAATGTCCCTTTTCTAAACACTTAACACATTTAATATATCTATTTTTACTAGGTTGAAAATTAAAATTACCTTCTTATTAGGACTCACTTTCTTACTTATGTAAGATTTGACCTTTTATGTGTAATTAGCCCTTTCCTCTTTTCTACTTTAATTTAGTTTCCAAGATGAAGTGGAGCCCAAATTTTGTCTAACTCGTGTATAACCCTTCCATTTGAGTTACCTTTCAACTTTGATTGTCATTTGCACCATGTCCTTTAACTTTATATAATGTTGTAATTCAATTATGTTGGCAAAGTTTCTATTTAGCTTTTATAAGAATTGAGTCAAGGTTGTTTCTTTATCCTCCTACACATTAGCCTAAATTATGGTAATTTCTATCTTTTTATGGTAGTCTTCCATACTCTAGGTGCTTTGAGTGAGCCCTTATAACCTTTGGTACAAAGCCTTATAATAGTAATTAAGGATGAACTTCCTCTTTATAATACCCTTTATCTCCTCCTATATATCTATAGGTCTCACATAATTCTTTCTCCTACTTAAAATAAGTTGATCCCACCAAATAATAATATAATTAATAAACTCAACGAAAGCAAGTTTAATCTTTTTCTTTTCAAAATTGTTGTGACAGTTAAAGACTAACTATATTATTGTATTGGCTTACTCCTCCATTAGATCCCTTATATCACCAAATCTAGTGTTCATGTGCTCATATTGTTATTATATAACTTTGATTATGAACAACATATCACTAACTCCTTTCTTAACTACACATTTGTCTTTCTAAAACATAATGTTAATTTTGCACAAAATAGTTAGGATACCTCACAAAACACTCCCTTACATGTTTTACTAAAAAATGGTATCATATACCCTCGTGTTTACACTTTTTAAAACTTTTTCTCAATATGTATTTACACTTTTACTTTTTATCACTTAAATTTCCTCTCCCAACTCTTTAAAGAACTAAATAAGTTAAATTAAGAAGATTAATCTTAAACAAGCCAATCTCACAAAATAAAGTAAATGAGTAGAATTAAACTAATGGAAAACAAGAAGTTAGAAAACAAAAAAGGTATGTTAAGGAAAACAAATTTAATGAATTAGATTCAAAGAAAACAAGTTAAAAAGTTAAACTTGGATGATAAAATAAGGAAATAAATGGTAGAATTAAAGTTGAGCTAGAAAACTAGGTCATTATTATGGCTAGTTTGACCAAACCATTTAGCTTTTTTTTTTTTTGTTCTAATTTAATAGCTAAACACAAAAACAGAAATAGAACACTTAAAAAGAGCAAACAAAATTGAAAACAATGCTTTTGATAGGTATGCACTCAAACAAATGAACAAAATAAGAAAGAATGCAAATAGACAAATTAGTGTGTTTGAATGATAATGCACTGAATAGATGAACCAAATAGAAATAAATAAAACTCAGGATAACAATTCAAAGAATTAATTGGTTCAACTTAATTTAAAGTCAGGTTATGATACCTAATTAAATTTATATCATTTTTTGGTAGTTTTATCCTAAATTTTTGATTCTGAATTTCTTGCTATAAATTTTTTAAGGTAACTTTGTTAATATTAGAAGAAAATTAAGCATAAACATTTTCTAAAAAGTATGGTTCTTTAACATCAATAACTAATTTTTTTTGATATTAATACTTTTAATTTTATCAAATATTCTTTTTTTTTTTTTAATTTTTGGAAAATCTATCATATCTATTAACAATTCTTTATTTTTTATAATAATAATAATAACACTTCTATGTATAGTATATAGTTTCATATCATCTTTGTGTTCATTGCTATCTAAGTAAGAAGTTGATTGTTTTTGAATTTCTTATATTTCATCATTAGATTTATTTATTAATTTACTCTCTTTGTTTGACATTTCTTCAATTAAATGGAGAATTTTACTCTTAATTCTTTTCTTCTACTTCTAAGCCATGTATTTCTTCTTTTAATTTACAAGGGCTTTTATAATGTTCTAACTATCTACACTTATAGCAAACATTTTTTTTTTTGTAGTTTAAGTTGCTCTTTTTTATTTTTATCTAAACTTATTAGGTTTATTGAATTTATAAAAAGATTTATTAGGTATGTTGTTATACTTTTTCTTTAGAAAATTTCTAAAGTTTTTATTTTTGTTCTTCTTATCTTTAAAGGTACCAATACTATTTCATAATCATATTAAGAACAAATGATTCTAACTCTTTTCTACTTATATGTAATTCACTTTTTTCTTTTAATCTAAAGTTAGTACATAATTACAAACCTTCATTATTTATATATGTAATAATTTCTCCATATGTTAATAAATTATAGAGTATATTCCTATGATAAAAATTTCTAATTCTTATTTTAACCTTCTTAGTAAATAATTTTAGTAATCCAACAATGAATCTTTTTTTTTTTTGTCAAAACTTGTTATTATAGTATGTCTTAACATAAACTTAGGTTAAAAACATATCATTAAAACATTTAAAGTCTTGCATAAACATAAAACTTAAATTCAAAATTATTTCAAAAGATTTTTGTTGGAATTAATTTAAATCTTTAATAAAGTGTGTAGAGATGGTATAAAGTAAAGTATCATTAGTATTTCCTTGAATTTTGTCTTTATTTACATATTAGATGTTCCTTCTATAAGTATACAACCAACAACTTGTTTATGTTCATTTAATACTTTTTTTCTTTTATTATCTATTAAATAATTATCTTACTATCATCTGATAAACTAGTAAATTTGACTAGTAAATTATTAGCTATGGTTTTATTTGAGTTTTCTCTAACTTGTTATACCATGGCCACCATTGTCATTTATTGTAAAAAATTATTAATATTCTATTCACTTAGTTCATTTACATTTTATTCATATACATTACTTCCATAAAAACTCATAGATATTAGATAAGATCATTCTTCACCAGTTTTATCGAGAAATGATGATTTGTTATGAAAGTGTTTTATTAGACTCTTGAAATTTCCTATCATCAATACTTTTATTGAAATCTTCTAGTGTAATCTCCTCGATGTTGGTTATTCTTCTAGTTTCATAACTCTTAAAGGTAGAAAAATTGGAATAAGAAGTAGTTCTATAGAGAATTAGGTTTATATTGAAGAATTGGAATTTTACACACACTCAGGAATTGAGGTTTTCCCCTAAGAAATTGATTTCTTAGAAAAACTTTCCAAAATGCTTATGCAACAAAACAATTTCCCAAATGCTCATCTTCATATAATTAGTACTTAGCTAAATCATATAAAAAAACCAGATTCAACATTCTACCATACAAAACATTGTTACAAAACCATTCTTTAAACTATAGTTTAGATGTTAGTCATGCTCAACTTGTTACAAGTATAATTCCTAGGACCATTTAAAGTTTATGTGAAAATATTGCCTAATTGCTCTCCAGTTAAAATATGATTAGTGGAAATGAGATTTTATTAAATCTTTTCACAAATTAAGTGACAATTAACTTTGATGTGTTCAGTCCTCTTGTGGAAAATTAAGTTGATGTATGTAAATAGTAGCTTAGTTGTCACATCATAATTTCATAAATTTGAATTTCCAATTCCAATCAAATTTAGGAGTTGATATATCTATATTAGTTTACATGTGGATTATGCCATATTTTTATATTATGCCTCTGGATTGAGAGACTGCATAAGCAATAAACTCCAGTGGTTTATTTACATATACTTATTGCAAATTACCATCAAAAAAGGAATTTTCAACACATAATTGGTATAAAGGTCAATCATTAATAGTAGCAAAAGAGATAAACAATCTTACAAAATTAATTTTAGCCATTGGAGAAAAAGTTAGAATAGTCCACTCTATATGTTTGAGTATACTCTTTGGCAACAAATTTGACTTTGAGACGATCCATAAAGCCATCAAGATTAGTTTTCATAATAAATACATATTTGCAAGCAATAACTTGCTTACCTTTTGGTAGGTGTGTTAATTCCTAAGTACCATTATGATCTAAAGTTATCATCTTTTCCTCTATGATAGCTCTCCAACCAAGATGAGATAAAGCCTTAATTAGTATTTAAAGAATAAAAATAGAATCCAGAAAAGCAACAAAGTAACACAAAGGAGACAACAAATGTCTATAAGATACAGAGGAAGAAAACGATTAAGTAAATTTTTGTGTGCCTTTTTGAAGAGTGATGAGAAGATCAAGACTAGAATTTATAGATAGAGAAGTTGTTGGAGGATGTGAATCATGATATGGATTACAATGAGAATATACTTAGGTAGTAGGTAGTTTAGTGGGCTTAATAAAACTAGTATTAGTTATTAGAGTATGTACTAAAAAATCATCCTTCTCCCTTTTACCACCATATATATGAGACATAGAAAATAATGAAGTAGTCTAAAAAAAATGTAATATTAATAGAGATCAAATAATGACCTAATTTAGAAGAGTAATACTTCTACCCTTTTTGAAGATGAGAATCCCAAAAAAGACATACTTAAGGGATTTAGAATTTGATTTAAACACATGAAGGCAAACATCACAAAGAAAACAAGTACACCCAAAAAATAAGATTTAATTAGAAAAAATGAATGAAGAGAAAATAAAATAAAGTAAGAAATATCACCATTGAGAACTGACAGGGGTGTACAATTAATTAAGAAATAGGCAATGAAAACAATATTAACCCAACATTGCTTAGGGACCTTCATTTGAAAAAGGAGTGCCGTGGTGACATGATTTACAATCTAAAGAAGACAAATGTTGTAGATGTGAAAATAATTTCTTTAAAACAAATAAGAATGGTTGCCCCAATCTTAAGATGTGTTAAAACACTTAGACAAATAATGGATTTAATATCATTAAAGAACTGGTTTTAAGAACATATAAACCTTTATACTCATGTTTTCTACAAATAATCTTCCTTGTCATAAGATCTCAAAAGACATAATAATTAGGAAAAAAATGAAATATAATAGTTTACAACTATAGTGATTTTACAAATAGAGATTAAATTAAATAAAGAAATAGATAAATACAAAATGGATGACAATAAGAGGGTCAATGTAGGAACCATAGTTTCAAAACCTATGACAATAGTAGTGGAGTCATCAACTAAAGTGATATTTAAAAAATTCCTATGAGAATTAAAAGATGAAAGAAGATAAGTGTCATTTGTCAAATGGGATGTTGCACTTGAGTCAATGACTTATTTTTGAGATTATGATACAAGACATGCAATTAGTTTACCTAACTCATCACTAGTGATGAGACTAGGAGTTGAGTATTGTTGCAAGGCTTGGTATTAAGTAAAATGAGCAAACTCATCAGTAGAAATAAACACAAACTTATCAATGGAATTTTATAATAATTATTTGTTCATGTTAAGACTATTGAGTTCTCACATTAGAACTAAAAGGAAGAACATTTAGTTCTTGATATACTGATCTAAAGTTCATAAAATATTTATTAAGAAACATTTCTTACTTTTTTGGACAGTAAAACTCCTTGCACATATCATATATATAAGATAGGTTACACTTATCGGAATATAAAAAGCTCAAATAATTCATTAGTTCTTTAACCAACTCACAATGATTTATCTTCTAATTAAGTAATTATATTTACCTACTATATATGCATAATAATATATTCACTAACTATATTTACAACAAATACAAAAGGGAATTTTGAGACACACAATTATAGAAAAATCAACTCATAACAGCAATCAAAGGATAAGCATAGACCCCCACTCCGCTAATGTTAATGCCATTCCGTGCTGAGTTAATTTCAATCTTTTAGGACGTCGGGGTCCGTCATCCATTTCCCTGGAGCCGAGGTTTCGGCCCAGTTCATCTGCATCAAGTTGAGACATCAATGGAGGCTTATCTTCTTGGCATCTCTTATTTTCAAGAGCTGCTTTTGCATGTCCTCCTAATGGCAGCAGTTACAATGTGTTGTAACCTTATCCTTGAGCATACAATGGAATGACCCCGCACATTTTTATTTTGCAACAGCACTGACTTTGGAACTTAAGTGAGAAAACATCGTGGCAGGATTGGGATTTACAGGCATTCCTCAATATCACATCATGCAATTCGTGATCGAATTTCACGAATACGTGCTCTGTCTCAGTATCATTAGTTATAAGACCATCAATTGAAGATACCAACTCAGAATGCGTTATGCACTTGTCTCCAATAGAGAATAAATAATGAAAACAATGATGATTGCATTCTGCAATGCTACCTGGTTTGTAAATGAAGCCAAGAGCGAAGCCCAAGAAGCCATCGTTGAGCCAATTTGACGAAAACTCGAAACTGATTGAGTCTCCAACACTTTGATGATTGATACACCCTGGAATCTTACTCCCCATATATATTATTGAAACTTGGGGAGTTGCTGCGAATGTCTGTAGAGAAAAAGATATTAATTTTCTAGTATCAATAAAGTAATAGAAAAAAATGCAAAAAAAAAAAAAAAAAAGGAAGTTGGTAGAGCTGAGAGGGAGTGACCTTGTACCGATGCCCATTTGTTATGAAATTGGTACGAAGATCACACACCATGTCTCCGCATTCCTTCTCATCCAATTTCAAGCAATCTTCGAAGTTGAATACGCATTGTTGACTAAAGTTCGTCGACCTAAAGACTAGACTTGTAAAGGCAGCAGATATTGTTTCCAGCGACGTGCAACCAGAAGCTTCTAACCGAAGTAGATTTTGTGGAAGTTCTGGTATGGACAGAAGGCTTTTGCAGCCAGCTATATCGAGAGTCTCCAACCGAGAAAGTTGTTTGATGCTCGCGGGGATGGTCTTAAAACTATTTCCTCTTAATCGTAGCTCTTCCAAGGAGTATAAATTATTTCCTTTCAGGAGATTGCAATTTGATAGATTCAAATCTTGCAGACAACCAAAGAAGGAGTTCTCCTCTTGGTGCTCCTCCTCCTCTATGGCTTGGGGGAATTCTCTTAGATTTGAGCAGCCATCCAGATCAAGTACTTCAAGAAAATGTAGCTTCCAGATGGTGCTCGGCAGTATTCGAAGCTCAGCACAGCCTTTCAAGGACAAGACTTGAAGCACACTGAGGCATCCAACTGATGTGGGCACTTCTGTTATCGCAGTCTCATCCAAATATAATCTTCGTAAATTCTTGGAGATCTCCGGAAACTTCTTTAAAGCTGAGCAACCCGAGAGGTCGAGTGTCTCAAGAGATTTCAAATCAACATTACTTGGGAGACTCTCCACCTGAGAAGAATCAGCCATGTGTAGCTCAACAAGATTATGGAGATATTCCACTGATGCCGAGGGCACATCTTTGATCGCATTGCCGCGTAATCTCAAAATTGTTGTGCTCCGTGGGACCTTTGGGAAAGTTTCGAGATTTGAACAGTAGTCTAGGTCAAGCCTTCTGAGAGATTTCAAATCAGTAAGGTCTGGAAGGCTTCTAAGCTTTGGACAGTTGGACAAGTATATCTCAGTAACGTTGCTGAGATGGCATATAGATGATACCTCACACAAACTGCCACATCCGCGAAGATTTAACACTATAACATTTGGAGCCCTGGAGAGGTTTGAAATTTTGCACAGTTGTCCACACCCACTAAGGTCAATTTCTCTTAATTTGCCTAGAAACTGTAACCAAGGAAAAAAAATAGAAATTATAAGATACTGATTTGTTTGTAGAATTAATTGAAAAAAATATGCATGTGTGGGTAAGATGCAATCAAACACGGCATACCTGCATTTCATCGCAGAATAATTCAGTAATCTTGCTGCTGGGCAACCGAAGCTCAATGAGGTTCTCTAGGTTGAAAACTGCTGGCAAAGATTCCAATGGGTATCCATCCCAACGAAGATATCTTAGTTCATCGGGAAAGGCACTGATGCCTTTAGGAAGGCGCACCTTACATTTGAAATCCCACGCTTGGATTTCGAGAAATTTAAGGTTCCACATCCTTGCAAAGGTATCCGGTTGCAACCGTACCTCTTTCATCTTCGATGTCTCCAAACGTATGCCCTTAAGTTTTTTGGTCCCCTGACAAACAAAGGGCAGCAGAGAAGACGTAAGTCAAGAAACAAGTCAATTTGAAAAGATATATTAACACATAGGTTGCCTTCATACGCACCGATTAGAAAAAGCTTCAACCATAAACAAACAAAAGTTTATTACTCTAATCTTACAGAATTTCCTCTGAATACTTGGTAAATGTCTTCATGATTCCACAGCCAACGACGTTCACCTGGATCTTCTGATTCTTCTCGCACAATTTCTCTGCCCATTTCTTGCAGTAAATAATGCATTGTTATCCACTCATTCTCAACCCCATCCACAGTTAAGAGAGACTTATCAGCGAGAACACTTAATCTAATTTCGGTTGAAAAACCACAATCATTTAGTAATTTTATAACAAAAACCTTACTTCGACTTTTCAAACAACAAGCAATCCAAAGAAAGAGCTCTTTCTGCTCTTTGTCTAAGCTGGAGTAGCTAATTCTCAATACATCTTGGATTTCCTTATTAGGAGCATTTTCCAATTTCTTTAGAGTACTTTCCCACTCTCTTTTGCTCTTATCTAACAAAGAGGAACCCAACACTTTGAGAGCTAAAGGGACGCCTTTAGCATAACGGACAACCAAACTTGACAATTCTCTCAAATCATCTGTTGGAACATTATGTTTAAAGGCCTGCAAACTAAATAATTGAAGAGCATCAGGGTGCAATAATGCCTTCACCTCATATACAACATCGACAAGGGGTTTAAGCAATTGCCTATCTCTGCTTGTGATGATGATTCTACTTCCTGGACTATACCAACCACGATCCCCCGCTAAATATTCAAGTTGCTTCCTATCATCCACATCATCAAGGACTAGAAAAACCTTTATACCACGAAGCATATAGAAAAATTGCCCAATATCAGGCATGTTGATTGTTTTTATTTTTTCCTGCAAGACCCCAGAAAGAAGTTTTTTTCCCAATTTTTCTAATCCCCGCTTTTTTGATTCTTCCCTTATATTTGCAAGAAAGCACCATCTATCAAACCGACATTTAATTTGGCCAAAAAGTGCTTCGGCAATAGTTGTCTTGCCTACGCCGCCAATGCCCCAAAGTCCTAGGATGAAAACGCTACCTGACGACTCACTGCACAATAATGTTTGGAGTTGATCAATGCGGGGACCTATTCCCACTAGGCCTTTTAAAGGACTTGGCCACATCTTTTGCAAATCTTTCCAAATGCGATGCACGATTCCACGAACTATGGCCGACTCCGACCTACCAAGTACAAAATGTTTATATATTGAAATTAAATGAAATAAGTGTGGTCTAGGGAAAAATCAAATGTAAATACAATGAAATGCATCATAGGAATTTAAATAAATCATAAGAGAAATGATGCAGTACCCGCAATCCTTTGTGGCCCATCCAGATAGATTGGTGGCTTTAGTTAAGGCAGCCCTCCATCTGCGCAGTCTCTCTATATTTGAGTTGAAATTGGCCTCATGTCCAACAAATGCATCTGCAAAAGTCCCAATCTGTTTCCTTACATCTGACGGATCTACGTGAAAGAATACCGGGATAACCTTCTGCCCTCGTGTGTCAATACATTCCACTATCTTGGCGAGTTCATCTAAGCACCATCTGGAAGAAGCATAGCCTTTGGAGAAGACAACAACGGCAAACATGGACTCTTCAATGGCATTCAAGAGCCCCTGCGAGATCTCATCTCCTCTTTCGAGTTCATTGTCTACGAAAGTTCTGATTGATTTTTGACACAAAGCATAGCAGAGATGGCTTATGAAGCTGTAACGAGTGTCTTCGCCCCTGAAACTCAAGAAAACATCGTGTTTGAATAAATGGATAGGGAGAGAAGCAGAGGGAGTGGTGGAAGCCATGCAAAAACGTATTGCTAGACAAGCCTTGCCATCCTTACTCTCTATCTCTCTCCATACAGGCTCAATGTTACAAAGATTAGAAAAGAGAAATACCCACCAAAATTTCCATCTCACCATCGTCAACATTTCTTCTTTAATCCGGCAAAGAATATATATCCATTGACTTTCCTGCCAACTTGTTGGGTTTCTTTTTCCTGTTTTCCTTTGTTTTACTCTACTGCTTGCAACTTTTCCGCCGGGAAGACGGGTAAAAAGTATGAAAATTAATTTAGATTTATTATAGAGTAAATATTAATATTTAAATAAAAATTAAATAATTATATTTATATATTTTTAAATTATTAATAAATTAATATTTGAATAAAATCAGAGTAATGGGTGAAAGTCATAAAAAAATATGCTGCAACACAAGTATTGTCATCCTGAATATGTATATATAGGCTTTAGTTATAACAAATAAATATAGTCAATGTCACAAAGAATTAAAATGAGAAATGCCTCCTTGATTATCATTGGATTTTAATTAATAAAATAATATATTTTTATTAATTTGAATTTAATTTTTTTTTTGAAATATTACATTTTACACTAATTACTATTAAAATTATGTATAAAAAATTATTTAAATTTAATAATTAAAAAAATAATAAATATTCTCTAATCTCAATTTATATATACAATAATTAATATATTAAAAATATTTATTTTTTTAGGAAAAAAAAAAAAAAAGAATGCCCATACAATTTTCACGAACAAAAATTTCCACGGAGTAATTTCCGCCCACTGAATTTGCATGAACTTTCTTGCCACCATCGTCAAAATTGAAAAAAAATAAAATAAAAAGGCCACTCAATTCCCGCCCACGAAATTTCCATGAAGTTTCCTGCGCGCTGGATCTCACCATCATCGAAATTGAAACGTAAATCCTTGGTTGACCAAAAGCCTTTCTTGCTTGTCGATCCCATTTTGAATATATATATCCATTAACTTTCCTGCCAATTCCGTGGAATATTTCTTTGCAGTTTTCCACACAAGCATACGATTTTTACGATAAAAGCCACTTTGTTCCATTTGCACAAGATTTCTGTAAGTTGGTGCAGGGTATCAACCAACTTACTCCAAGTTTGCTAAACCACTTGTTGAAAGTTCAAATGCCCCTGGTCATATTTCCACAAGACCATTATTTCACCAATAAACCCATGTGCCTCTTCCCAATAAACAGCAAAACATCTGCAGCGTTCTGACCACTAATCTGGGGCTCTATAAATACCACTGTAAATGGGTCATGCAGTCAAAGGAACAACCTAAGAGCCTATAAAAACTCATCACCTGTAGCAGCATCATAAACGTTACCGACTAATAAATTTATAAAATAGTATAATGTAAAGAAAATAAATTTAACTCATAACGCAAAAGTGTTACCAAAATTCCCCAACAATCATGGCATTCGATGCCTCTGGCGGAGGGCAATCAACTGTCATAAGCATTTACCAAGCCACTTGTGTAGAGCAATGTGGACTGTTTACTTCCGCCTTAAAGTCTGGAAGGAAGCCCATGTCAATAGGCTCTGGAGGCGTCTCAAAAAAGTGCTGGATCCAGAGGGCACTTTGCAGTGGTAGCACCCATGGTAGCTGGTGAGCTTGATCCTTGCACCTCAGGCCTAGCAGCAACTAAAAGTGGAGACTGTGAAGCAATAAGTGGGTCTTGATTCTCAAGTAGAGCTCTAACCAAGTTCATACCAATATTTAAACCCAATCCATGTTTTAAGCCCCCTTAATTGACAGCCCATTTTTTAAGACATAAGGGCTTCATATTGATGAAGAAGTCATAAACTATGAAGTAATACATAAATAGATTGATGAAGGTGGTGTATCAGATCAGATTTTTGGGAGAGGAGTTAATTAATTATAGGATTGCAAAAAATGTCTTGGTATGTCTTCTAGAGAGATATGAGTCAAAAACATCATCTCTAAAGGACTCAAAAAAGCTTAGCATTTTCTCCCTAGTTGAGTTTGTCAATGCCTTGCAAGTATTAGAACTTAGAAGGCAAATCAAGCAGAAAGGGACTAGAGATGTAGCCTTGCTAGCTCGAGGCGGAGAAAAGAGTCATGTAAGTGGCTCAAAAGTTGGCAATGAAAGGCCAACTAAGGAAAAACAGAAGGGTAGTGTAAAGGGATCAAGAGAAAGAAAGAAGTTTGGTCCTTGCAAGTATTGCAAAAAATTCAATTACTAGGAGAAGTACTACTAGTTTAGATTAGATGTTCAATGTAACTCCTATAAAAGAATGGGGCATATGGCAAAAGTCTGCAAAAATAAGCAAGTTAGTCAAATCACTACACCAAATCAAACTCAAATAACTGAAGAAAAATAGGAGGAGGGGTTGTTATTTGTTACAGCTTGTAAAGTATCAAATAAGACCACATACACATGACTTACTAATAGTAGAAGCACGTACCATATGATTGATGATACTACAAAATTCTATGTATTGGATCAAACCTTCCAATATAAAGTTAGGATTAGGAATGAAGAGTATCTAAAAGTCAAGGGGAAAGGGGTTATTGTTCTAAGCACCCAAGCAGGTGCAAAGCAATTAACTAATGTACTTTATGTTCTTAAAATAGACCAAAACTTGTTAAATGTAAGTCAATTGATGGAAAAGAATTATGTTTTGTTATTTAACAATGAGAAATGCAGAATCATTGATCTAAAATAACTTGAATTCTAGCTGTTAGAATGAAGAACAAAAACTTTTGCATTAATTAGAATGAGAACAATAAACTAGCTTATTTTGCCACTCTTGATGCAAATGAATTATGGTATAAAATATTAGGGCATTCTAACTATTCCTTTGTAAAGTAAATGCATGAATTGTCTTGAGATGTACTTATGTTGTCTACAAATTCTCCAATATGTGAGACTTGTCAAAAAAGAAAGCAGACCATACTACCTTTTCGTCAAGCATCAACTTGAAGAGGAACCAAAAAGTTACAATTACTCCACACAAACCTTTGTGGACCAATAAGCATTCCTTCTTTGAATGGTAACAAATACTTTACACTTTGATTAATAATGTAACCAAATACACTTGGATATATTTCTTGAAATCAAGGTAGAGATCTCACACATATTTCTCAAATTCAAGACCTAGATTAAGAAACAAACTGGCTACAACATAACTACCATTAGGTTAGACAATGGTGGAGAGTACATAACTAGCAACTTCAATAAATTATATGAAGAATCAAACATATATCATCAGTTTATTGTACCATATGATTCACAGCAAAATGGAGTTAATAAAAGGAAGAATAAGACTTTGATAGAGATGTCTAGGTGCTTGATGTTTGAAAAGAAGCTTCCAAATCATTTATGGGAAAAATCCATTAACACATTCAACTGTCTTCAAAATAAATTCCCTACAAAATTAGTGAAAGGGATAACTTCATATTAGACTTAACATGAAGTTAAGCCTTCATTGCAATATTTAAAGGTCTTTAAATGTAGTTGCTACATTCATATCCTAACAAAAAATATGTGTAAGTTGGATGAGAGAGTTCAAACTTATGTTTTCCTTGAATATAGTAGCCAATCCTAGGCTTATAGTGTCTATGACCTTAAGAGCTATATAATGATAACAAGTAGGAGCATAAAATTTAATAAGGACGCTAGTTAGGATTGGATTAAAAGTTAAGTTGTAGAAAGACAAGAAGCATCCAACTTAAACTTTAACCCCTCCCATGCATAAGCTAATCCAATACCAAGCCAAGTGACACAATTTGATGATAAACTATATAGGGAACAAGGTCATTAATAGATGTTTATACCAAAAGACATATGGCTATGTTGGAACCCTCTAACTTCACAAAAGTATCAAAAATGCAAGCTTGCCGGGATGCAATGAAGGAGGAGTTGAGCATGATAAGAAAGAATTAGACTTAAGAGCTTATTGATAGGTTTATATACAAAAAAATGATTGTTGTGAAATAGATATAGAGAGTGAAACTTAATGTAAATGGCTTAGTCAATAAACTCAAAGTTAGATTGGTGGTGAAGGGATACTCTAAATAGTATGGAATATACTATATTAAGACATTTGCTCTTTGAGTGCTAAACAAATGGTATACCTTTTGAAAAAGGTATTATATGGGCTGAAACGGGCTCCTTGAGCCTAATATAGTAAGATGGATGCTTATTTACTCAATTCTGTGTTTACCAAAAGCCAAAGTGAACCCATTATATATACTAAAGCTAAGGAGATTGAGGTATTAATCATTTTAATTTATGTGGATGACATGTTAGTAACTAGTAGTCATGAATTCTTGATCAATGAATTCAAATAATAAATGAAACTTGTGGTTAAAATAACTAATCTTGGAATAATGACCTTCTTCTTAGGAATAAAGGTTAAGCAGTCAATTAAAGGCATCTTCATCAATCAAATGAAGTATGCAAATGAACTGCTAAAGAAATATCAAATGACTACATAAAAGTCTGTTCCTTCTCTATTGAATCTTGTAGAGAAGGTTTGCAAGGAAGATGGCTAAAAAAAGACTAATTGTATAACTTTCAGATACTTGATTGGAAGCCTACTGTATTTGACAACTAGACCATATTTGATGCATGTCATAAGCATTTTGTCTAAATATATGTAAACACCAAGTGAAATCCATCTTAAAGAAACCAAAAGAATCCTAAAATATGTTAAAGGAACTTATAGCTATGGGATTTGGTTTAGAATGACAACAACCATCAAGTTATCTGCTTCTTGAACAATGATTAGGTAGGCACTAAGGATGACATGAAAAGCACCTTAAGATATCTGTTTTCACTTGGCTCTAAAGTCTTTACATGGAGCTCAAGGAAGCAGGAAGTGATTGTTTAATCCATTATAGAAGTAGAATACATTGTTGTTGTTGTTGTAATGAATCAAGTACTTTGGCTAAAGAAGATGCTATCAGATATGAAGTAGGAGTAGCATAAAGACACAAAGATCAGAATTGACAAACAATCAACCATTTCAATCTTTAAAAATCTTGTCTTCTATGGTAGAACAAAGTATTTCAAAATCAAGTTTCATTTCATTTAAGAAGTGTAGCAAGAAGTAAAAGTAAAACTATTACATTGTAGCTCTCAAGACCAATTAGCTGATATTCTAACCAAACCCTTAAATAAAAGTATATTTGAATATCTTAGAAAGTAAGTGGCTATGAACATCAAGAAATTTGAAGAGTTATTAGCAAACTCAAAATCCTTATTGTTTATGTCATTTTGACTTTGCTTGTAGAAGGGGCTACTACTACTACTACTGGTGTTATTACTGCTAATTGGAACTTGTAGATTGTAGTAAGAAGAATGACAACAACTTATAACAAAGCATTGAAGCAAAGACTGCATTAGATGAAATCAAACTTATTTTGGTTATATTTTGATGATTAAGTTATAATTCAACCAAATTAGTTCAATTAATTGATTAGATAGTAAGAGTAGGCAAAATAACTAGAATAACCATCATTGACTGTATTACTAAACTATTTCCTATTCCTTAACTTTTGAGTTTCATTGAGTAGGGTTAACCAATTTTATAACCTCTTGATAAGTTCTTTAGTTTTCAAAAGAACCAAGGAAAAAAAACTCTTACTTTCTATTTCACTCAAAAGAACCGAGAAAGAAAAACTCTTACTTTTTATTTCACTTAAAGTTGTCTGATTTTATTATGGTTTGATGTTATAAAGGGATGCTATTTATAGGTTAAGATAACAATCCTAAAGAGGTGCAAATTCTTACTCAGGACAATTCTTTATTTAAGAGGAATTCCTATATAGGTATAAATTCTTAGAAAATAAACTCCTAATTAGGAATGACTGCTATTACAAAGTCCTAACACTTTAAGTATTCCAATGATGGTAATAAGACCTGGATTCTCTTTCAAACTTGAATTCGCACCATTTGAAACTTGGTTGGCCTGAACGTCCTTAATCAACCTATTTAGTGCTTCTTTCATCCTTTTGAATCCAACTCGTCTTATTGGGCCTTCTGGAAAGTGCAATGGACCTCTTGCATCAATTGAAACTTTAGCTCATTTTATTAGGCCTTCTGAAATGTGTAATATACCTCGTTGTACTAGCAACATTAGTGCAACTCCCACTATCAATAATCATACTATATACCTTATCTTTGATAAGACACCTCGTCTGAAAGATATTATCTCGTTGCACCTCATTTTCTTCCTTTATTTGCACATTCAATGCTTGTCTTATAACAAGAGCTACTTCATTAATCAGATACTCCTCTTCATCACTTTCACCTTTTAATGATGGAAAATAAACATCATTTGATTCACTTTCAATTTCAACATCACCATTACTTCTTAAGATCATTGTACGCTTATTTGAACATTAAGATGCAATGTAACCCCTGCCCAAACACTTAAAACATTTAACATCTCTATTTCTACTTGGTTAGGGGTCTAAATTACCTACCTCTTTACTAGAACCCACATTCTTGTACTTGGATAGCTCAGCTTTAGACTTGTAATTGGTCATCTCGTCCCTTTTACTCCAATTTGGCTTCCAAGATGAGGTGTTGGGCAGAAGGCTTCAATGGATGTAAAAGGTCCATTGCACATTCCAAAAGGCCTAATAACATGAGCTAGAGTTTCAATCGATGTAAGAGGTTTATTGCACTCTCCAGAAGGCCTAATAATATGAGCTAGATCCAGAAGGATGAAAGAAGTACTAAATGGGCTAATTAAGGACGTTCAGGCCAACCAAATTTCAAATTGTGTGAATTCAAACTTGAAAGAGAGTCCAAGCCTTATTACCATCATTGGAATACTTAAAGTGTTAGGACTAAGGAATAACAATCATTCTTAATTAAGAGTTTATTTTCTATGTAAGAATTTGTATCTAGATAGAAATTCCTCCTAAATAAGGAATTGTCTTAAGTAGGAATTTGTACCTCTTTAGGATTGTTATCTTAACCTATAAATAGACACCTCTTATAACATCAAACCATAATAAAATCAGACAACTTTGAGTGAGATAGAAAGTAAGAGTTTTTCTCCCTCAATTCTTTTGAGAACTAAAGAACTTATCAAGAAATACTTCTTATTGTGGCGTTCAAATCGACTTATCACTCCCAATTCCTTTCTTTTTTGGAGTGTGACATTCATATCCTTCTTGAATACCCTAAGTTTGTGTTCTTTCAAATATTGGGTCTAGGGTTTTTGTTATTAATATCTAATTTATCTTTCTTAGTTGTTCTTTGATTCCTTATGTGCGTTAGGTCCTTAAGCCACATTTTTTTGGGGTTTTTTGCATCATCTTTTCCTCCCAACATGTTTGCTTTTGGTTTAACTTCTTATGCACACATTTGTTTTTTTCAAGATCATGTGTCTAATTAGGATGAAATAATTGAGTTTGGTATTAGAACTTTGACACAAAAGCTTGTAAAATTAGTCTTTGATGAAAAAGTAGAGAGGAAGAGAATGAAGAGAGGATATAAAAGTTTAAGTTTCTTGAATGTTTGCATTTTCTTTCCTCCTTTCTTTTCTAATTAATTCTTTCAAATAAGGGAGGTTATGCCTTAGTGGTCAAATAAGGATAGATAACAAAGAATAAGCTTTTAATATTTTTATGTATGATATTTAGATGATGTCCCTTCATTTTTTTTTTTTATCTCTTAGTGGTGTGGAATTATTTAGGGATAAAGAAAGATTATTTACCATTCATGATATATTCATCTTATTTTTTGCTACTTTTCTATTTATTTTCTAATGTTTTTATGATACATTGATCTTATTTTCTATTACTTTTCTATTTATTTTCTAATATTTGATGAAATTAAGTTTAGTGGCAAATTCAAAATAACTTTTTTAAAAAGTCTAATTTTATAAAAGGGATAAAAAAATTCTTTTTCAACTACCTCTCATTACGTGAGGTTTGATTCCTCACTTGTATTGTTTGTCTTGCAATTGTTCTTTTGTTCGTGCATGTCTGATTTATCCATATTTAGTTAAAGTCACACAGACCTCTAGAGTGGTGGTGCCCAAGTTTCAGGTGCTATGTTTCCATTGTTGTTATGCCGTTTAATTTTAAGGTAACTCTGTGTTTTGCCTTCACAGATTCCTTTTCATATTGTTACCCGGTTGTGGGACACATAACTTGCTGAAGGAGATGCATTGCCAAATTTCCTTGTGTACATGTTTGTGAGTTTTCTTTTGACAGTGAGTCAAAGTCAGCTTTCTTGAACTAATATAAACTCCTTCCTCTCACTTTACAGGCTAGACAGAGACTATGCGATTGTTACTTGACAGTGGTATTATTATTATTATTATTTTTTCTAGTGGTCAGATAAGCTTCAGAAGCTTGATTTCCAAGAAATGGTAATGTTTCTTCAACATCTTCCAACGCATAATTGGACTCACCATGAGCTTGAGATGGTACTTTCTAGAGTTTACATATGACATAGTCTGTTCAAAAGCTGCCCCAGCCACTTAACTAGCAATATGAGAAGTACTTTCCTCTCTCCATTAACAATTTGATGCAGTTTTTTTTTTTTTTTTTTTGCTAATTTCTTTTCCACAATTTTTAGTTTCTAGGGAGTTGTTATTACTTGTAAGTGAATGCCATTGTCTAATTCCAGTGGAAGACAATAACCCCTGTTGTAGCTTGCAAAATTTTTGTATTTTTAACCACTACTTTGTACATTTACCATTGGATGATGAAAGAAAAAGAGCAACTATTTATCTATATAAGAATTTTTATTAAATTATTTAAACCTAATAGTATTTCACCTCTTAAGTTTCAAATAATTATATTTATCATAACTCAATTTTTTAATTTTTTTTAGCTATAAATTAAGAAACAAGGATTTTTAAAATTTTTGTGTAGAACTTCACATAAGACAATTGGAAAAAATTAGATGATTGATATCACGATATAATATATATATGTATAGATACATATAATTAATGGACTAAAGAAATTTGACTGAAGTAAGGGGGCAAAAACTATAAAATTTTTTCACATTGCAACAGAACAAAGGCAAAATTTTTTTGAACAAATGTAAATTTACTGACCTAGAAGGTGATAGCTGGGAGAACCCAAACTTGGGCATGCAGGTTGTACCGCTGTCTTGATGAATATGTTGTCCTCTAATTCCTTGTGCCATAATCAGCAAGCAAGCAAGCAGCAGACAAGCGAGTTCAGTGATGCAGACCCGGGCCCCAATGCCTTTTCAATTCGCGCGCCCCCCCCCCACCTGAACCAAATAATGTTGTTAATGTTTAGGGCACACCCCTACTGTCGGATAAAACGCATACTCAATGCATTATTCCTTGCACGATGGGTTGTCCCATGCTAAAGGGTAGGGTGAAAATGGAATTGACACCAAACAAATTGGTACATAAAATGTATGCCTTTTCCAGTCAATAAAATGTTAGTATTATACCGTCACTAAATTGATTAAATAGCTGGCATTCATACTTTCTTTGTTGATAACAAAAAAATGGATTTAAAAAAATGTTTCAAGTTCCCATAAAGGATTCGAAACGTGGATTAGAAGTTTGGATTGTCCAATGCCTGTTGTTGAAACGGCCGACAAGAACTAAAATAATACTAGGCATCAAAATATTATCCTAATATGCAAAAATCTCACACTATAAGTTAGAAAAACATTATTTACCATTTATGATACATTTATCTTATTTTCTATTATTTTTATATTTATTTTCTAATATTTGATGGGATTCATTTTAGTGGCAGATTTAGAACAAATTTTTAGAAGAGACTAATTTTATAAAAGAGATACAAGAAAAAAAGAAAAAAAGTTGGCATAAACTAATGTAGAACAAACGTGTAAAAGAAGAGATAATTTCTAATCGTAAAAAACTCCGCCTAATAAGAAAGCAAGTAAAAATTAATATTAAAATTCCAAAATTTGAACCTAAAGTTATTCTATTAAGAAGCTTAATAAAATTAAAATATCTTAAGCAAGTAAATAGATTATAAAATTAAAATAATTGATATTATAGCATTAATTGTAAAAAAATAGAAAAGTATTTTATATTAAACTCCTCCATTAAAAAAAAAAAACTTACTCCTAAATTGATGATGAGAAATTAATGTCTTTCATATTAAATATTTTAAGTACACCTAATTCCTCAATTTTACAAGCTTGCTCCTTTCCACATGAATCTTCATTTGATTAATTAACTTCATCAATAGGTACATCACAATAGGGTTGAATTTCTTTATCTCAATAAAATCAATAGTATTTGGCACTTGAGGCAAATAATCGAAATGATCCTAAGATCTATGGGTATAGGCTAAGATTTAACAACATGTCTCCTTGTAAAATTAATATTGACACTAATCTCTAACTCTTGATGAATAAAGAGTTCAATCTCACAAATAATTGTTACTTTTCATTCACAAGCACCTATAGAAAGGTTATAAAACACAATGAATTGTTGATTTTTGAATTAATGGAATATAAGAATCAACAAAATAAATTTCTTCTACATGAATCCATATCCGTATGATTGGTGGTAAAATTAATTGGTTGTGACACATTATGATAATAATCACCAAAGTTTTCACAATATCAACTTAATGTTTGATTAAATTAATATAAAATTTCATCACAATAATTAGACTTGAATGATATAATTTTAAAAAATATTAGATAAAATATAAACACAAATATGAAAATATATATACTCTTAAATACGATAACAAAATATATGTTAAATACAATGCAAACACATATATAAATATTTTAAAAAATTAAAATTTTTTTAGTACATAATTTACAAAACATTATTATGTTAAATAGTATTTTTGTTAACTTTATAATAATATATTAAAGTTAAATGCAATGTGATAATTGGAAAATTTTAAGTTAAAGTATATAATATAATTATTTGAATAAAAGATATTTATTAATTAAAAATTTTGCTGTTATGCTAATTGGGTTACAAAAACAATAAAATTTTATACTTAACACTTACATATTCTCCTCATGTTTCTAATAAGTAAATACTTCATCCCTTGTCTGCAACCTAATAATCAGATTTTCTTCCTCACCTTATGCATGCCTTTATCATGTTTTGTTAACTATACCTTATTCAAAAGTTAAATTCCCTCCAAGAAACTATTTTTTTAATGTGTCGCTAAATTTATGTACCAAATGAGATTTGAATTTTAATGAACGACTTTGCTTTCATTATAGAATTTTTTTTTTTTGCAATAAATTGGATTAGTTTTATTTTAAAAAAAAATAGAGAACAAGAAAGTACAATTTTAATACATTAAAAGTGATAGACTGAACAATGACTATAGTCAAACAATAAAATTAGTTTGCTTACTAGTACTTGTTTTGGGCTCTTGTTGATATGTTTAAAAAACACAGAGTAAGAGTATTTACCTTACTCCTTGTGTGAAAATATTTATAACTTTTTGATGTAATAGTTTCACTACCAGTAAGCTAAAGTTGCAAATAATGCATAAATATTAACACAATTTATAAAAATTTATACCCATTATTACTATACTTGTATTGGAAATATTTCAAGAATAGATTTTCATCAATTGCAGTGTCTTATGTATATTAAATAATTAAGTAAATAATAAATCACAATAATAATTAATTACAAATAAGTTATGTCCTAGGTGCTTAAAAAAATTAAAAAATTGTGTGAAATGCGAGCATATGCCTAACATAAAAAGTTAAATACATAGTTTTTTTTTTTCTTCAATTAGGAAGAAATTGATATCATAGGAATGTTAGTAATTACTCATGCCAGTCTAACTTAGAGTCATTCATTACTTTTTTTATTCAACCATACCTATAAAGAGGATCCACTAACCTCACAATGATAACTCTAATTTTATTAAAATATTAAAAAAATTATAAATTAATTATTAACTTAATGCTAAATATTATAAATTACAAGATTATACTAAGAAAACTCAAAAATTAAGGAAATGTTGATGTGTGAATTTATCATATTTATTAAAAAATGTATTTTTATTTGTGTTTTATTAAATAAAAAATAATTAAATTATGAGTATTTTTTAAAAAAAAAAACAAAAAAATGCAAGTTTAACCATCCATCAAAATCAAGAGTGAGGATCAAATCTCTCAAGATTTGAAAATAATCCCAAAAACAACTAGTCTAGTGAAGGTAGCTCTCCTATAAGAGGAAAGGGCATCCTCCACATTAAAGGAGATTATAAGGGAAAGAAAAGAATAACCTAGAATAACAATAGTAGAAGAAGGAATGTAAAAGTACTAAGGGACACATAAAATTCTAGAAAAGAATATCAGATCTGGAAATGGGGGATAGAAGGCTCATTTAGACAAGAGAGAGAAGTCTCATTCAAGGAGATTTTGTCCAAATAAAGGGGGAAAATCTCCCATACCACTAATTATAAGAATAAAGGTATTCATAACAACATTAAAAGTGTTTCCATTTCTTCTACCTTTCATCTTTCTATATATTGCAATATACCATCAAATCCAACAATAAATAAACTAATTTATCTAGCCCAAATTAAACTTTTAGGATGTAATATGAGAATACTCTTTAAGATAGCCATTAAACTATTGTAGTAAAGGAAGATTAAGTAATTAAATTCACATAACCATTTATCACTCAACAGTGCTATTTATAAATCTTGTAGATTACCTCATTATTTTCTTTCTATGATTCATACTATTTATCATGATTTGATTACCATCACTACTTTTGTATTAGATTTTTATTACACTAGTTTTTTTAAAAAACCCTTTAAAATCCTATATTTTCATTTAAAATGGTTATTTACATGAATATTTTGAGCAAAAATAAATAAATGGTCATATCAAATAATAGAATTAGCTTTCTACATAAATTCTTAAATGGTTAATTCCCAACCATTATTCCACCCACTTTAGGACACATCCTTAGTAATTTTAAGTGTGATTATAGCTCTTCTTGATTCATTATTTAACTTAAAATCTCCTTGAACAAATAACTTGATGATAAATGTACACAAAAAAAAAAAATCAATTACAAAGACACACAAAGGATCATAATCCAAAAGAAGAAGGAGACAAAAGAAACATTCCATTCCATTCTTATTACCTATGATAAAGAATTTTCAAAGAAAAGAAAAGATAAATTTAAGATTAGTTTTTAGAAATTATTTTTTTCTTTTATTTTTCTTAATCATGAGTATTTGTGTTGCATAAATTTTACATATTAGATTTCAATTGAATAAATTAAATAAATCAAATATATACTTAAATCTTAATTTTATTAAAATATTATGAAAATTTTCAAATTAAATATTAAATTAATATCAAATATTATAAATTGTAAAAACTTACTAGAAAACTTTAAATTTTGAATTAAATATTTAAATATTTGTAAAATTAAGAAAATATTGCCTAATAAGCATTCATTGATTTTTTTTCTTTAATTTTAATAATATAGATTTAATGTACAAGAGAACGATAAAAATTTGAAGTAGCTGGTCTTGCATCGAATTAAAAGATATGATTTAGGTTAAGTCAAATGTCTACTGCTTGAACTTTGAACTACTTACTCAAATGCGGTAACTAATGATAGCAGATGTGACTCCCAATGTAATAAAGAGTATATATCTGGCCCAAATTAAACTTTTGGGGTGTATAATATGGGAATACTTTCTTAGCTAGACAGTAAACTATTATAGTAAAGGAAGATTAAGTAATTAACTTCACATAACCATTTATGGCTATTTATAAATCTTTTAGATTACCTCATCATTTTCTTCCTGTGATTCATACTATTTATCATGATTTGATTACCATCACTACTTTTGTATTAGATTTTTATTACACTAGTTTTTTAAAAACCCTTTGAAATCTTATATTTTCATTTAAAATGGTTATTTACATGAATATCTTGAGCAAAAATAAATAAATGGTCATATCAAATAATAGAATTAGCTTTCTACATCAATTCTTAAATGGTTAATTCCCAACCATAATTCCACCCATTCTAGGACACATCCTTAGTAATTTTAAGTGTGATTATAGCTCTTCTTGATTTGTTATTTAACTTAAAATCTCCTTCAACAAATAACTTAGTGATAAATGTACACGCAAAAAAGAAAAAAAAATCAATTGCAAAGACACCCAAAAGGTCATAATCCAAAAGGAAAAGGAGACAAAAGAAACATTCCATTCCATTCCACTTCAATCCTTAAAAAATCCACTTCCTAGTAAAGTTACAAAAGAAACATTTCATTTCATTCCTATTATTGATGACAATGATCATTGTAAAAATCATTCGAGTACTTGTAAGAATTTTCAGAAAAAAAAAAGATAAATTTAAGATTAGTTTTTTAGAAATTATTTTTTTCATTTATTTTTCTTAATTATAAGTATTTATATTGTATAACTTTTACATATTATATTTCAATTGAATAAATTAAATAAATCAAATACATGCTAAAATCTTAATTTTATTAAAATATTATGAAAATTTTCAAATTTAATATTAAATTAATATCAAATATTATAAATTGTAAAAATTTACTAAAAAAATTTAAAATTTGAATCAAATATTTAAATATTTGTAAAATTAAGAAAATATCACCCAATAAGCATTCATTGAATTTTTTCCTTCAATTTTAATAATATATATTTACATATAAATAGATATAGATTTAGTGCACAAGAAAATAATAAAAAATTCAGATAATAAGAAATTATAGATAAAATATAATTTCTTGTTGAAAATAAAATGGAAGCATAAACTCCATTTGATAGTGTTACTTTAAATTTGATATTATTTGCAAGATAAGACAACAATTTTTGTTTAAACAGTAAATGGATAACTTTTTAGCATCACAAGAGACGAAAAAGGCACAAAACATGCGGAAAAAAAAAAGAAAAAAGCATCAAAGAAACATTTTTACTATTTAATTATACTTATTGCTGACATAATTCTTCCATCAAATTTCACCAGGTTGTGCCTAGTATGTAATATTTTAAGAAATGCCACTTAAAATTTCCATTATTAATATAATTATTACTGTATAATAAGAACATCAAATCGAATAGATGTTTAAAAGAGAAGCCATATGGGATAGAACAATAATGGATAATATTGAATAAAAGTAAAATAAAATTTATTTAGGTGAGTCTCTTTCTCCAAATAAAATATAATTAATTAAGCATGAGTTGAGATCATACCATAAATAAATAGAAATTATAACCAAGTGGACTTTCAATAATATATGTTTTCAAAGAGTTAAAATTTTCATTTGTTTTTTTTTTTTGGATCACGATAAGACTTACTAAACCTTGGACAACTGCCGATTTTTAAAAACTAGTTTTATGGTCTTCTCTCTTTGCAGTTCTTTGGCGCATAGTTTTCCTTTTTTACTACAATTGTGATTTAATATGTGTCTATTCTAGGTCTACCTGCATAGGGTGTGACGTGTGTGCTTTGGTGGCTAGAGTTAATGCATAAGAGATTGTGTGTTTGTGGCCTATTAAGATTATTTATTTATTTATGTTTTTTTATTAATCACGATTGTGTTTATTTAATTCAAGGGAAAGAAAGGTGAGAATGTCTCTTTCTCATAAATAATGTGGCAATGGATATAACCCAAAATTTCTGAAATTAGGCTGTCTTATATGCCATTAATACTTAAAATAGACATTTGTGAAATGAAAATGAAAATGAGGATTAAAGACATTTCAGAGAGGAGGAAAGCAGACAAGGCTTTTGTGTTTGATGCCTTTAGTTGGCGACATTGGTGGGCTATTTGGTCTCATTGCCGCATTCAAATTTTTGATTTATTTTCATGCAAAAAAAAAATAAAATGTAGGAATAGGGTTTAGCAAGTATTACCTGATTCCATTTTTCTTTTAAAATCTTAGAGTAATTTTTCGAAAATAAATTGATAGGATTAAATAAGAAAAAGGCATTTTTCTGAATACGTTGTGTTTTTCTCAAACACCTACCCAAGCCAAATTTGATGCCTGCCTCCCCATATCTTATCAATGTGTGTTCCTAATTGAAACATTTCCTGTGAAGGGGCACTTCTTATCAATGTGTGTTCCTAATTGAAACACATTTCGATCACCTGAATTAGTAAAGACCAAAAAGCACAAGAAATAGAAGTAAATACATGAGCAACCGAAGCTACTTTGAGTCGAAGCAACTCCGAGATCCTATAATCTAGGATTACGAGAAGTAGCACTGGCCGACAACAGATTGGAAAAGTGCATGCTTATGGCACCCTGGCCATTAGATTAATACTACACCGTTATCAAGAGTTCAAGTAAAAATTAAAAATATCAATTTTAACCATTAAAAGTAAATACTATACAATTTACTCAGTTACAATTTATTTTTTTTAGTAAATTTATTGTATATTGTATATACTAAATAAAGAAATTTTAAAATTAAATATACTTATTTTAATTTTATATAAAATTTATAAACATCACACAATTTTAAAAAATATAATTAATTTAATTTAAATAATTAAAATTTATTATGTTATTTAGTTTTATCTTTAATTCACTGTTAACATCAACATTTAATTCCATCATAATTTCACCTTCATTTATTAGGTCAAGTTTTCAAATTTTGAACTTAAATTGTAAATTTTAATTTTACAAAAATTTTTATTTTTAAAATAATATAAATTATTTTTATCTTATGATTTTTACATTTTTTTTTACAATTTTAATACTATAACTCTATAGTACTAATTATTATACTTTTTTTAAAAAAATTTATTTCATAATTCATATACTAAATAAAGAAACATTAGATGTCTGGACAAGCGCAGACATCCATAAAAAATTATAGAAAAGCACATTAGTTAGAAAACAGAGCCTCAACCCAAGAGTCAAGTCTTCCCTCTTCGTTTCGTTCGGGTTCTCCCATGGAAAATTGGTTTGCATTGCAGCTGGCAGGTACCATCAACTTTTTTGTTTTTGACCTTCACCTTGACCTGCTAGGGTCAAGCCGCGTAAATTTGGGTCTAGACAAGCTCAGTCATTCATAAGAAATTATAGAAAAGCACATCAGTTAGAAAGCAAAGCGGAGTCTCAATCAACAGTCAAGTCTTCCTCCCTCTTCGTTTTCTTCGGGTTCTATCCTGGAAAATTGGTTTGTATGGGAGCTGTCAGGCACCATCAACTTTTTGTTTTTGACCTTGACCTTGACTTGCTAGGGTCAAGCTGCCTAAATTTGGGCCTAGACATGCTCAATCATCCATAAGAAATTATAAAAAACCACATTAGTTGTAAGCTTGTGGATTGGCCCATTTCTTAGTCACGGGTACTGCAGGGCCTCCCTGAGAAGTCTGCACAAGAAATAACGGAGTGCAAGAAAACAAATGATTTTCGGTGGCCCAAAATTTTCACTTTTCTCATTGCACCGTCATGAAAGTCGGTTGGAGACCGGGCCTGACGTTGTAAAACGGTGATAAAAATGAACCTTGATAAGCGTTCGATCCACAAATTTCTATCATGCTGCCATACTCCGGCAGACTAATATTAATAAATGGAAAGTAAAATTGCCGGATAGCGTCTGCAACAAGACCATCCGACATAGATCGAATAATTAAAAACAACGCGAACTCACCAAACATTTAGTTCTTGGAAATCTACACACAAACACAGTGAATAGAAAAATACACACTTTTACCCGATCACCATCTATCGAAACCGAGCAAACATTCAAAAATTATTGTAATAAAAACATCTCCCTCTGCAGATAAAACGGGATAGAAGAATATAAAAATAAATAAGATTGTCCATACTCAACTAAACCAAACTGTTATGGGGTAATACCTGTGTCATTGTTTTGTCAGATTGGTTTCATGAATTTAGAGTAAGTCTTTTTTTTTTCTTCTTTGGTTGTTGTTGTTGTTGTTATGGTGGAAAGACTAGCGATTGAATCCTATACCTTGACCATGTGTCCTTGTAACCTGTTTTAGCTAAGCCAAAAGAGTTTCTTGAATGAGAACTATCTGAATTCATGACATAAGACTCTGGTTTGTGAGACTCAGATGCTATTTATCCTTCGCCATCTGTCTTATTGGGTTTGGTTTCTTGTTTCCTTTTGGGCTAGTGGGTTGACGACTGATCTGAAATATATTAAGCACAAAATTTTCAATTGTGCGGTGGTAATTCACATATTATTATTATAATTGTTATATATTTGACATGTGATTACAAGAAAACAAGACACAGGCGTCTGTCTTACAATCAAGTTACAGCATGCTTTTTAACGAGTGTGATTTCGTCGTTCGTGTAATACATTGTAAGGAAGGGAAAAAAATCTGATAATTTGCATCTCAATTTAAAAACCAAATGGGACAGGTGATGAGGGAGGTCTTCTTGATCTAATAGTGGTGTGGTACACCACTATGGTGCGCTATGGAGATGTTTCCATTTTTTGAGATACTTTTTGTGAATATTTTTCAGAATTTTTAAGAGTTTTAAAACTTATTTTATTTTTTATTTTTTTAATTATTTAAATGAATATTCAAGACACTATATAAGTTATCAGACTTTTCAAACTAATTCGACTAACTAAAACCTAATGAACCACCCAAACTAACAAATTAAAAAACTAATTTAAAATTGTGATTCGCAAATGTAGTTTAGTTATTTAATTTTTTGTATTGTAGTATATATTGAGCATTTATTCGGATTTTGATGACCTCATCAGAGAACTAGGTTTATCATATGCAACAATGCCCAATTACTCTCTAGCTGAAGCAAGGTTAGCAATTAGGCTCTTGGCCCGACTACTTAATCTAACTAGTATTAAAGATACTTATTTGGTCTTATACTTTTGTTTTTGTTGTTTGAGTGGAGGGTCAGAGAGTCGGTAAGGAACTATATAGCTAGTGCCATAGGGAGGTTAATCCATAGAATAGAGGGCCAGAGCAAAAATGGGAACAAAGACCATAGAATAGATGACATTACAGTAAGGGTTTATTGATGCAACAATAGAAAATGTTGTCTTTTACAAAGAACCATCAAAACTTAGATCCTGCAAAGAAATAAAATTGATCAAACAAAAAGCACCAAGGTTTCACGGTCACTACACTCTGAAGGGTGCCCAATGCCACAATTTCCATTAAGCTTTCGGCTATTCACTGTAGATCTTTGGCATATAATGAGAAATGTTAAATGAAATTTAAATTTTTTGGATCAAAACACTTGCCAAGCTTTCCAAGATTATTAATAAGTAGACTTCGATAAGAGCCTTTAAGTTCTTGCTATTGAGGGTTGTTAAATGTTGCACGTGCATTCAAGTGACTTCATTTGCCTGATATGGGATAGTTGCTGCTCAGGCAGTTGAACAGAAGAAATGAATTGGACTATGGAGGAAGATCATAAGTCCATTGATAATGAAATATTTGAGTTTGGTACTGAAACTTTGAAACAAAAGATTGTTAAGTTAGTTTGTTATATAATATTTTTCTCTTTGTTTTATAATGTTTTATGCAATGCCACTCAGTAGTAGATTTAAAACAACTTTTGAAAGAGGCAAATTTTATAAAAGGGATAAAACAAAATGGCATAACTATAATGTACACTCGAACTATGAAAAAGGAGATAATAAAAAATACTAACACTCAATTAAACTTTTTTAAAATTAGGATTTTTTTATCTATCAAAAAACATTATAAAAGAGAAAAACATTTATCTTCATATGATAACTTTTTTTTTATTAAACTATTAATATACAATCTTATTTATAATAATTTTTACAACACACACATATAATTATTTTAAATAAATTTAAAATTTTTTCAACATATAATTTACAAAAATTATTATATTATTTTATGATATAAATAGTATTTTATGAAGAATTTTAAAAAAATATTTATAACTAAATGTAGCGTGATAATTAAGAAAACAAGAATCAACCAAACAAATTTCTTCTATACGTTAAAATCTCTTAAACACATAGATCTATGTTTGTGAAGAATCCATATCCACATGCTTTGTTGTAAAATTAATTGTTTATGATGTATTATGATAATTATCCCTAGAGCTTTCAACATCTCATCACAATAATTGGGCTTGAATGATATAATCTTAAAAATACATATAAGATAAAATATATATACAAATATGAAAACATATATACTGTAAAAGGTTAAAATTATAATTAAGTGAATATGACAATAAAATATTAATTAAATACAATATATATACACAAATACAAGTATTTAAAATAGATTTCAAATTTTTATAACACACACATATAAATATTTTAAATAAACTAAAAATTTTTTCAACATATAATTTACAAAAATTATTATGTTATTTCATATTATAAAATGTATTTTTGTGAAGAATTTTAAAAATGATATATTATAGCTAATGACAACGTGATAATTGAGAAAATAAGACACAACCAAACAAATGAAATGTCCTAAACACATGGATCTATAGTTTTGTGAAAAATCCATATCCACATGCTTTGTGGTAAAATTAATTGGTTATGATGCATCATGATAATTATCACCACAATTTTCAAAATCTCATCACAATAATTGGGCTTGAATGATATAATTCTAAAAACACAAATATATAGATAGATATAAAAACATATATACTCTAAAAGGTTAAAATTATGAATAAGAAGTGAATATAACAATAAAATAATAATTAGATACAATATATATACACAAATACAAGTATTTAAAATAGATTTAAAATTTTTACAACAACACATCCACATATAAATATTTTAAATAAATTTTAGATTTTTTCAACATATAATTTACAAAAATACTATGTATTTTAGGTTGTAAATAGTATGTTGTGATCAACTTTAAAAGGATATTTTATAGCTAAATGCAACGTGATAATTATGCAAACAAGAATCAACCAAACAAATTTCTTCTACACATTGAAATCTCTTAAACACATGAATCAATAGTTTGTGAAGAATCCATACCTACATGCTTTATGGTAAAATTAATTGGTTGTAATGCATCATGATAATTATCACTATAGTTTTCACAATCACATCACAATAATTGGGCTTGAATGATTATCTTAATTTGTATGATTAAAGAAAAATTATTTTAATTTGTGCAGTTTATATAGTATAAAAATATGACGAATTTGTATGGTAAAAGCAAAATTATCTTAATTTTATTTGTGTTGTTTATCTTTTACATATCACTCCAAGGATCAAGACATTACCTTTGATAGTTGAATTTACTAATTAACAATATTCTTTAATTGGAAGAAGAATGATCTAGTATACTTTTCAATAGAATCAATCTTGATTCTTACATGTTCTTCTTTCTTTTCTTAGGAGCTATTTATTTACTGAAAAATAACTCTTTTGTTTAAAATATTACCAAAAAAATTAGTGAAAATAAATTACTTTTTAAAATTTAGTTGTGAAATTAAAATTTGTTAAAACATATATTTTTAATGTTTAGTGCACATATTAAGAACCAATAAACATGTCTAAAATAGGCAAAATAATATTTTAGGGTAAAAATAAAAAAGATAATATGTAAATGAAGGTTTGTCTATTTCATTAAACAACCAAAAATTTACAATTATTTTGCCCCTCCTCCTCTTCCCCAATGTACGGGAATCATTGAGGACATCATGACCAACTATAATCTCCTTAATGTTGCTACGTTTTCCAGTCTCAAAAGTTTCATTGCTTGACAAAGTTTCTTTACCCTAAAGGCCTAGATAGATGAAACTACTTCTCTGCACCTATAATATATATATTCATATATTCATACTTATTCTTATTGAAGTTAATCCAAATTCATTACAAATTAAAAATAAGTATTCAAATAGAATTTAAAGAGTTGTATTCTATTTATTACAATTTTCATATTAAATTAAGATTAGATATAATCTCATATATAAAGAATTGAATATCTCAGTTTATTACGTAACTGGTAAGTAGAGTTTTATATCTATATTATTTGTGTGTACTTCTCTTATTAGTGTATGGTATTTTATCAAATTAATAAAATAAAAAATTATTGTATAATCATATAATAGTTGTATTAAAACTATTAAATTTTAACAGTTGTATCAGAGCATGTATTTTTTATCTACATTGAGAGAAAATGTATAAGTCTTGTCGGAACCGTTATAGAGTTACCGACATCACCATATAAGCCACCGGAGTTGCAAAAGTCATCGGACCACCAATTTTCATCATTAGAACTGCTACTTGCCATTGTTGGAGCATCACTGTTGAACAAATTTGATCCGAGAGCTGCCATCAAAACCAATTTGATTAGAGAGCTAACACCATACTCAAGAATCATATAAGATCATAGCAGCCACCAATTACCACTAGGTGCCACCATCTACTATTAGAGAACCTTTTAGAATCAATAATTAATCCAACAATTATATCAGAGTGAGTATTTTTATTCGGATTAAGAGGAAGCGTACCCGTCTTACCAGGACCGCCATAGAGTTAACGGAGTCACTACAAAAGCCATCAGAGTTACATAAGTCACTGGACTGCAAATTTCTATCGTTAGAACTGCTATTCGCCGTCACTGAAGCACCACCACTGACCACCACATGTTGCTGTACGCACAGTCGAAAGTTGCTGCATGCCTCGCTGGAAGTCATTTCCATACCACTATAATCTAATAAGCCCAAATTCGGCCTCCATGCCCTTTAAAACTGCCTAGAAGGTCGTAGATCTAAAGAAAATCCAAAGGTTTTGCCATTGTCTTCCATCATCAAATGAGCTCTCTCTGGCCACCGCTGACACACGAAACCTTCGTCTTTCTCCTAGTGATGTGCCGGTATATAACTGGTTGTTACAATAGTTAATGCTGGATGTGAAGAGGAGAAGAGAAAAAAAAAAAAACCAAGACCAAAATCACAAAAACATTAATGTTTGGGGTCATAATTGAAAAATAATAAATGTTGAGAGTAATATAAAAATAATAAACTTTTTGGGGTCAGATTAAAATTAATATTGAGGGACCAAATTCAAAAAAAATAAGTATTCAAATAGAATTTAAAGATGTGAGTGAGAGAGAGAGAGGATGCAGCAGTGGATGCAAGAGGGGTGTGGAGGATCTTTCGGAGATGGGGCAGAGTTGAGTAGGTTTTCAACCTAAATAAGGTGAGTAAGATTGGACTGTGGAGGATCTTCTTGTGTTGTGGAGGTGGGGAGTAATGGTTCAGAAGTCGGAAGATGAAGAGGGACAACTTGAATACTGAGAGTTGAGAGCGATCAACTTAAAATGCAACAGGCGGAAAAGCAAGGGTGAGTCTCTGTCGCGCTTCCTCCTACGCCCAAAGTGCTTGGAGAAATTTCTTTACTTTAGCTCGTTATTATACCATAACCATACTAATTACATAATAACTCATTAATAACTTATACGAATCATAAAGGAACAATCTTTTCTTCTCTCTTCTCTTCTTTTCTTTTCTTTTTTATCTTTTATTTCTTCTTCTTTCTCAACAACGCTAGAGTTTTTCTTTTTCGTAGTAATAATATGAAGAAAAAAAAAAGAAAAGAAAAAGGATCTAAAGGGTGGGGGGTGGTTTGCTTTTTACAAGGAAAAGTCGATTATTTCATATATTCATTCATATAGATATATATATATATACACACTTACTAATCAAGAAAAACATTGAATCAAGTTTAGATGTAAACAATCTTATTTATATTTTTACATCAAGTATTTTTACCACTCACATTTATAATCTCCAAATTATGATAAAGACAATTGTTAAACAATGCTTTGGAATATTTATATGACTATTTTCAAGAATTCTCTATTTGGCACCCGATCTAGGGACTTACTCCCTATCCATATCTTTTTAAAAGTAGTATGATTTATATTCTAAATTGCATTTAACAGTTTAAATTTTTAGGTAGAATAATTTTTTAACATAGTTTTAGAATCTTTATGACTAAATGATCATGAGTTTAAATTCTATTACTCTTACATTTAATTGTGAATTAATTGTAAATTTTTAATTTGTTCATACTTTAGACCTAAATGAACCTAGTTTGTTTAAACCTACATTGTTTATTCTTTCAGCCCAAGTGGGCTTTCGCATTAAGTGGAATGGTTTCTTGACATCTTTTTTGTACGGTCATTAGCTTTGCCACTTTATCATCTCCTTTATGCATCAACCTCAAAAACATATTCTTTGAAACCATATTCTTGTGCCTCACTTGCGTCAAATACAAACTTCTTTGCTTTAAAAGGCGGACATTTTGGGAAACTAATCTTTCATGTAGTCCCATGCAACTTGCCTTCTAGTTTGTTTGATGTTTTCTCAAATACATCGAATTTAAGTACGTTTTTTTTTTTTTTTTTTGAGGAAGAACAAATAAGGAGCCCATCTAATAGTAGTAGTATCTAATAGATTTCCAAAACAAGAATCTGTGGTGTTGTAATTGTTGTTTAATGAGTGGTCTTCACTCCTCCTCTGTCTTCGGGGAGTTGGGGGTTGGGGGTTGGGGTGAGGATAATCTTTCTTTGTAGATTGTCCATAAATCATAATAAACGTCCAAAGATGTGGAAGACGTTTGCAATGGATGGTCCATTCATGGTGGTCCAACATGATCCTTGAAGAGATATCTACAAGATAAACAAGACATATAAAATTAAGATAATTTTGCTTTTGTTCCATATAAATATTCTTATATTATATAAACTGCATAATAATATATAGATAGGGGATGGAGTATTTACTTATGAAAAGTATGAGAATATGTTAGTGTTGAGTGCAAAATTTTATTCCCTTTTTAACCCAATAAGCTCAACAGAAAAATTTTTAATGTCAAAATCACTCTAAGGACAATTAATTTAGCTAACTTTGAGATAATCACATGAGGTAAGAGTATTAAAAAAAAGTTACTAGTATATATATTCAAAAGTTTTACTTTTAAATTGATATTATTAATTTATTGATTGATAATTGCTTTAATTTTGTTTGTTACAAGTTAAATAACCCAATTTTCACTTTGCATTATTTTATTGTTTATTTTATTTTGTCATTAAATGAACAACAGAACATCTAAACCCATCTCGTATTTTACTTTTTATTTTTTATTTTTTTTACTTTGCTTTTTTATCACATGCTTAGTTTTTTTCATTTTAGTTTATATTTTCCAATATCTTCACAATTTTATGGCTTATATTTGAATTGATCTTTTTTTTATTATTATTTTCATCATACAAATTTATTTTTTGATATAAATGTCTTTTTTATGAGGAAGTATATATGTCTTTTTGATGTAATATTTTCACTGTCATCATACAAACAATTCATCAATTTCAATATCTCATGTATATTAAATAATTAATTGAATAATATATCACAATAGTAATTAATTGCAAATAATTTTGGTTACAAATGCTTGGAAGAATTAAAAAAATGCGTGAAGTGGGTGGATATGTCTAATATAAAAAATTAAATAGATAGATTTTTAAGATAGGTATCTTTTTTCACTCAAAAAAAAAAAAAAAAAGCAGCATTGTAAGGATGTTAGTTATTGTTCCTATAGTCCAATTTAAGAGTCACTCGCTGCTTTCTAATTCATTCTCTCCTGTAGGGAGGAGTCACCACTCTCACAATGATAACTTCAAGTGGGTCTTCACTAACTCAACTATGATGTATTGAATTTAAAACTAATTAGTTTGCTCACCTTAAAGGAGGGGTATGACTATAGGAATTAGAATCTAAGCCAAAGTTGGAAAAAACACATTGAATTACCATCAAACTCTCATTTTGAGTGACATAAGATAGGTATATTAACTTTGATGTCTATACATTAAATCAAATATTACTTTAATATAATTTAATAAATTTTTATCTCCATGGTCTACAATTGCCTTTATTTCTTGTGTCCTTTAAGCTTTCCAAAAATTTATATCTTTCCTTGTGTCCCTTAAGTTTTCCAAAAATTTGTATCTTTGCTTATGACTTTGCACTACACTTTGACGCTTTATGTCAAGAATTTACTTGTAAATTCATTGCATTGATCTACACGGAGAATAAACACAATTAGACATGCTGGAAACATGAAATTTGATCGTGCTATTAATTTTTTTATATATTTTTTGACTTTATTACTTAACTTAAATTGTTAAGTTGTTAATTCATAAAAAGATCAAATTATATTTGTCAAAGCAACTGCTGACAGGGGGAAGAGAAAGCCTTGATTGTTTAGCAGAATTTAAGAAAAGAAAACAAACAAAGAAAGAAAATAGTGAGAATTGGTAACACAAAAAAATGATGTTACCTGCTTTCTTTGGAAAAACAGAAAAAAAAAAAAAATCTAAAGCCCACACTTAAAGAGCTAAAGGACCAAAAATAAAATTTGGACAAAAGAGGAGCTATGAAGCACATACTCTTAAAATGAACTGTGCTCATACTGACACATGTATCAGATATGATATTTATTTGACATATCCTATATAAATCAAAATTTTTCTAATAAAAAATATAAATACAAAAAAAACATCAAGCATAAGTGTTCACCACATTTAAGACACACCACAAACACTTGTTATACACATAGCAAATATTTTTTAAGATATATATCAAATGCTTCTAGCTAGTGTATCTTGAAGGTAACATAAATAATAATTTTTCTCAATAAATGAATAATTTGGTGATAAAAATTATAATTAATAAATATTTTTTATTCAAGTAATTATACTAGACACTTTTATTTATATTATTTAAATTATCACGTTACATTTAGTTATAATATTTTCTTTTAAAATTCTTAACCAAAATACAATTTACAACATTAAATAACATAATACTTTTTATAAATTATATGTTGAAAAAATTTTAAATTTATTTAAATTATATATATATATATATGTATTGTATTTAATATATATTTTATTGTCATATTTACCTCTTACTTATAATCTTAACTTTTTAGGAGTACATATACTTTTATTTTTATGTTGTATTGCATCAATATTCATGCCCATTTATCATAGCTAAAGAGGTAAGAAAAATGGAACAATTTTATAATATTTGTATTAATTAATATTTTGTAATTAAATATTATGATGACCATGTTATTATTAGAATAAAAGTATGTATTTTTCATTGAAAGCTCTTTGGCCTCATGATTGGTTACGAGTGCGTATGCTTGCATATGTTTCAGTGCTATCAACAGCATGCCTCTACACCTCCCATAGCTGCCTATAAATTCAACCACATAGGTCAAGGATCTTCATCTTTGACAACATATCACCTCGCATATACTCCCAGAGGCAGACATACAATATCACCTCCCATGATGTCTTAATTTTTTTAGAGAGAGAGAGAGAGATTCCAATAAGATAAATAATTTGGTGCAAGTGCACCTATGCATAATTTTATACTATAGGTGCAGGTTAATGCAGCACCTGTCATCAAGCTAGGGCCATGGGGCAGAGATCTTGAGGCTGACAATTAGAGCTTTCAAATTCCAAAAGATGGGGACATTAAGGCCATTACAATTGTTACCGAGGCTATTCTTGATTCACTTGTCTTCCTTGTCTAAGACGCAAGTGGGGCAATCGAGACCCTTAAATATGGTAGCTCTAGCAGTACTAGTGCTCCTTCTAAGGTGATGAAGGTAGTATTATATAGAATTCTTGTACTTGGCATAATGCTAAGGTGTTTTTAACCTGATCTTTGCATATAATTCACTACTTTTTCAGACTTCACCATATTATTAGAGCCTTATGAATAGAACCTCATTATCCTTTTCTAAAGTACATGCAAATATATGTAAATTTATATTGTTAAAATTAAGAAAACATTGGTAAAATACTTATGTAACATCATTTACTTGATATTTTTGAAGGTTGTTTTTCACTTGTCTCTTTCTTTTACCTTAATTTGGTGATATTTTCTTTTCAAATTAATTTTAAAAAAGACACATGAAAATTTATCTGATATGTCATCTAGTCTAGGTATGAGATGACAATATTTTATAGTGATTTTGTTGATCATCGTACGATCAATTTACCCATTCTTCTTAGGCACAAGTAATACTAGAACTACATATGGACTCACCCTCTCTCTCACATATCCCTTTGTCATAAACTCTTCAACTTGTCTCCCAAACTCCATTGTTTCCTTAGGATTATTTTCATAGGCCAGTAAATTTGGAATTATTACACCAAAGATGAATTCAATACGATGTTCTATTCCTTTTAAAGGTGGCAAACCACATGATTCTTTAAGAAAAACATTACCAAATTCTTGTAGAAGAGAAACAACAACATTAAACGAAGATGAGTTAAAATTGTTAGTATTAAAATAAGTTTTATACAAAAGTTCAATCACTTTATTTTGCATATAAATTTTAATTTTTTTCTCTAGTCCTCTTGCTTATTTTCTCCCAGTCTTATCTCATTTCACTATTTTCTTTCCCTTTTATCTCCTCTTGGTCTTAATTTCTTTTTTCTTTTTTTATCCTCTTTTTCCCTTTTTTAATCCTCAATTGATGTTCATGAACTTGTCAAGAAGTCAAAAGTATAGGAGTAACAAGTTTATCGTTTATTATAAAAGAGTACCTTTTTTTAAACCCATCATGCATTACATATTAGTCTTTCTAACAAAATATGCCCAACATGCATGGTATCCAATAATTAATAGTACTAATAGTTGCTTAATTATCTTAACCTCCTTACATTTATTCAACCATTGGAGTTTATATAATCTAAGATACTTTGTGGTAGATAAATTAAGTTTTTCAACCATAGTAGTGCTAGTTATATTTGTACAACTACTCCCATCAATGATTATACTAAATACTTTATTTTTGATATGCCATTGTGTATAAAGGATATTATTTCTCTGCACTTCATCATCTTCCTTGAATTGTACACTCAATGTTTGTCTAGCCACTAACACATTCCCTTTATCATATACTCCGCTCCATTACTTGCATACTCTAATGTTGGCATGGAGTCATCATTAAACTTACTTTTGGTCTTAATATCACTATTACATTGCAACACCATGGTATACTTATTTGGACATTAAGATGCAATGTTCCTTTACAGATATTTGAAATATTTAATATCTTTATCTTTACTAGATTGAAAATTGAAATTACCTTTCTCTTAAAATGTTTAATATCTATATTTTACTAAATTGGAAATTAGAATTACCTTTCTTTTTACTAAGACTCACTTCCTTACTCTTATAAGATTTAACCTTATGTGTGTAATCAACCCTCTCATCCCTTTTCCTTCAATTCAGTTTCCAGGAGGAAGTGGAACCTAATGTCTAACTCATGTAGAACCCTTCCATTTGAGTTACCTTTTAACTTTTATTGCCATATGCATTATATCCTCCAACTTTATATAATGTTGCAATTTAATAACATTAGCAATGTCTTTATTTAGCTTTTTCAAGAATTGAGTCATAGTTGCTTCTTTACCCTCTGCCATATTAGCCTAAATTATGACAACTTTTATCTTTTTGTGGCAGTCCTCTATACTTTTAGTACTTTGAGTGAGCCTTTGTAGCTTTTGATACAAATCCTTATAATAATAATTAAAGATAAACCTCATATTTATAATACCCTTAATCTACTCTCATATATCAATAAGCCTCTCATAATTTTTTCTCTTGGTCAAAATAAGTTAATCTCATCAAATTACAGTATAAGTAGTAAATTTAACAAAATAAAGATTAATCTTTTTCTTTTCAGAATAGCTGTGGCAGTTAAAAACTAACTCAATTTTCTTCTCCTATTCTCATTTTAACATTGCCAAAATTACTGTCATAAGTGTCTCCTCTCCTAAAATCTCTTCAACCATTTCTATTATCAGTAATTTTGACCAAAGTAACTAAATCATCACATTTATCATCTTATACATCATCTTCACAGTCATAGTCTTATCTCTCTTGTCTTTTTGCATTAATAACCTCACAACTCCTATGCCTCCTTTACAACTCCATTATTCTATTAGCTTACTCCTTTATCCTATCCCTTATATTATCAAATCCAGTATTCATATACTCAAATTGTTAATGCATAACTTTGATTATAAACAATGCATCATTAACTCTTTTCTTAGCTATACCTTTGTCTTTAGAAAACATAATGTTAATTTTGTACAAAATGGCTAGGATACCTTACAAAAGACTCCCTTATTTGCATGATTTTATTAATACAGATTAAATTGGTCAAAAAATTAAATAAACACAAGACAAATGGTAATAAAAGAATCGATATAGAAACCATAGTTCTAAAACCCATAACAATAATAGTTGAGTCATCAACTAAAGTGATATTTGAAAAATTTTTATGAGAATTAAAAGATGAAAGAAGACTTATGTCATCTATCATATGATATATTGCACCTAAGTCAATGATTTATTTTCGAGAGGATGATATTGCACCTAAGTCAATGATTTATTTTCGAGAGGATGATACAAGACATGTAGTTGGTTTGCATGACTTATCACTAGTGATGGGACTAGGAGTAGAGGACTATTGTAAGGCTTGGTACTAAGTAAAACTAGCAAACTCATTAGTAGAAATAAATATAAACTTATCAATAAAATCTTATAATAATCATATGTTCATATTAAGAATGTTGAGTTCTCACATCAAAATTAAAAGGAAGAATATTTAGTTCCTTATATACCAATCAAAAGTCCATACAATTTCAATAAGAAACATTTCTTACTCTTTTGGACATTAAAACTCCTTTCACACATTAAAATTTGGCCATGAACGAGTATTTATAAAAATTTAAACCAAAATAACATAAATTGTTAATAATGTTTTTTATTTTTTTGAGAAAAAAAGAAAAATTGAGAATAATTTTTTTCCTTTTTAATAAAATAAATAGAATAATTTAGGAGAAGTTTTCTTTTTTCTTTTTTTTTTCTAGAAAACAACAAAATAATAATTTTGGAAGTAGTTTTTTCTTTTCTTCTCTTTTATTTTCCTTCAATAATAGAAGTCATCTCATAAGCAAAATTGATGAGGTAGCAAAATAAGAGCATCTGAGATTTTCTTTCATTTTTGACAATACTAATATACATATAGATAAATATAAATTTATGAGTATACATAGGAGCTTATTGAATATAACTACATTATAATTTTTGACAAAAATGTATTGCAACCATTTATATATGGTAAAATCATATGATTCTGATAATTTTAATGCATCCCGTATATGACTCTAAATATTGCATTATTATAAATGTACATTTTTAGTATCTTGATACATGATTGAAGTTAACCATGAAAAATATAAATATATATAGAGTTAGAACATGTTAAATTGACAAGGTCTATAGTAAAGTTCATTTATAAATCCTAAAAAAAAATTTCTATAACATAGTACTAATACATTGTCATGTTTTTATTAAAAAAAAAGATATATTATATACAATACAAATAAAATTGTCATATAAGAATTGTATCATGAGTTAAATAATAATAAAAAAAAAAGTGTTCTTAAAGGCGAGTTGTGAAGAAAAAGTAAGAGGAAAGAATCTTATTGGTGTCCAAAATCAAGAAGACAATGGATTTAGAAATGAGATGAAAATATCAAATTCTTTCACTTGATAGCCACGCAAAGGAGGTAATGTAATTACATTACTCATATTAAGTCTAACGAAGGGTGCTTTTTAAAATCCCATTAGATTTAAGTAAAAAGAGAAAAATACTTTAAAATTCTCTATAGGGTAGATGAAAAAATCAAACCAAAACTTAGTCCCAATTCCATTATATCTCTCAAACTGCCTTTAATGGCTAAAAAAAAAAAATCAAAGTAGCAATATGGAGTTATGAAGATAACAAGTTGCATTAAGATTATTTCAAAAGTTCTAATTAATGGATTGTATATGGTCATTGGAGAATTGATAATAGAGAATCAAAGTGGTTTTGTTAATGGCTATGGCTATGGCATTTTAACATAGATTATTTACCATAGAAGAAGATATTTAGGGAAGAATATAAAGAATTGAAAGTCATATATTAATTTAACAAAAACTATACCTCTAATCATATTTATCAACAATTCCCTACAACTACATAAAAAAGATTTAAAGGAATCTTTTAACTTATTACCTTATATTTTTCATGAAGTATTATGTTGATGGTTTATAGGCTTCCTTATATAAATTAGGCTAAAGACCCTTTTGTTACTACTTTATGCCTTTCTTTCATCAAGATAAGCCTTTCATATTCTTAGAATGAAACATTCAGTTAGCCCAACTTACTTTCTCATTAAGAATGACTTAATTTTTGTTAACAATTACTTAATTATCATTAACAATAATTAGTTACAAAGTTACAACTTAACTTAACTATCATCTTAAATAATATTTATTCCTTTTTCATATAAACCATTTAAAAGATATTATAATTATTAAAAAATATTATAACATTCTCTCACTTGGTCCACTTGAAACTAGATATGTGATATCCTTGTTTATAGCCATGAATTAGACTACTCATATAAAGTAATCTGTTTAAATAGAAATCTCTATACATGGATTATAATGGTCATGATACATTTTGTTGTAAACATTTCCTTCCATATATCATAATATCATGAATTGAACTGCCCATATAAGTCAATCTATTTAAATAAAAATCTCTATACACTAATTATAGTGGTCATGTTACATTTTATTGTAAACATTTTCTTCCATGCATCACAATGCTAGTGAATTTCTAATTAAACATTTTACTGAGACATTACTTTATTGAATGAAAAGTACTTTAGTCCTCAGTCCATTCAAGTCCCAAATAAACTATACACAAATAAATGTTATGCGCATGAAATTAGTCTTTATTTGCTAATGACCAAAAGGTCTTCCATAAAACCAAAACATCAAAGAACATAGTTTTAAAAGAAACTAACTAGAATTAACTAATCCAATATATTTAACATGATCTTTATATAAGTTAACTAGTAATCCTTAAGTCATAGGATCAGCAATCATAAGTTAAGTACTAATATACCATATAACAATTAATTGCTCTTTAATATAGTCTCTAACAACTAAATAATTTATATTGATATGCTTGTTTTAACTTCCGCTCTTATTCTTTGAAAAAAATATTACAACTAAATTATCATAATATATCTTGAGTAGTCTAAATATTACTTGTTGCCTCTAATGCAACTCAAGAGTAATGTGAATAAAGTCTCCCCAAAAAAGGGACAATTATAAACTTTTATCTATCTAATGCATTGTCAATCCAAATAAGGAGATTTTATGCAAGAAAAAAGGAATAATATAAATAAAGAGTTAAAGAAAAAGAGAAATCAAAAATAACAATTTAGAGAAGTTTGAAGTCAACTTTCTCTTCTCAAGACATTACTTTTGAAAGTTGAATTTACTAATTAATTATATTCTTTAACTAGAAGAACATTGATTTGGTACACTTTTCAATTGAATTAATCCTTATTCTCATATTTTTTTTTCTTTTCTTAGGATCTATTTATTTGTTGAAAAATAACTTGTTTATACAAAATATTTATTAAAAATTTCTTTTAGTGAAAATACATTATTCTTTACTATTTGACTACAATATTAAAATCCATTGACTCATATTCTTTTATATTTAGTGCACATATTAAAAATTTATAAATATTTGTAAAATAGTGCATATAATAATTTAGGGTAAAAATAAGAAAAAAAAATATGTAAATGAAAGTTTGTCAATTTCATTAGATAACTAAAAAATTACAATTGTTTTGCCCACATCAACTAGAAAAATATGCAACAGTTTATTAGGATCCAACTAAAACACATGACATACATCACACTCTTTTTTTTTTGTTTTTTTGTTTTAACGATAAAAAATTATTTTATTTGACGTGAGCCCCAAAAAGTGATCGTCGAAGAATATGTACAGAGTACCTAATATCAAACCTTCAGTTCTAGTAACAAAGTTTCTATACACACAAAATCAAGAGCCATTGTGATGGAGGTTGTATTAGTTAACCAAAGTCACTATACCCAACAAACAAAACCATAAACCCTACACCCAAAAACTGATATATAGGAAAACCACAACCAAGAGGTGAAACAACACAACATCACATTGGCCTCATAATTCAGATCTGCACACACAAGTTCTAGGACCATTAATCTGGGAATTGTGTCCGTTGCCCAACAATTAAACAAAGCATACTCTACCTAATTACCACTGCACAATAATTGATATACAGGAATGCACCAAACACCCCAAAAGCAGATAATAACCTCAATTTTGTTCAACCTCTCAACTTTCCCAGCAACGCAGATCTTCGTGAATTGTCCTGGAAGTATTAAATATGCTGTCTAGAGCATTTATGATTATCGGTTGTTTGACCTATTGGCTTGGTTCGCTTGACCGATGCAGCTTCAATCAACCTATGTGTCAGCCGCTCCATGTTGTGCTTCACAAAATTAATTTAACCCAAGCCCGTGCAAACACATCCCCCCACCCACCCTACACGAAACAAGACATTAATAGAAAAGCTAATTTCTTTGCTTAGCACATCATTTCTTTTATCCAAAAAGTAATAGATAGAATACAAGACATTGAAGACTTTGTGAGCAAAGAATATAATTCAAAATTACTTTGTGAGCGAAGAGTATAATTCAAAATTATGGCTTTAGGAGCTGAAGTTCTTGTAGATTTGTTAGCATAGTCATTTCATGCATGATTCAAATAATAGTTGTTATCCCTCAATGTTCCGTTGTGGTTATATCTCATATATTCAGAAAAGGTAATGGACGCCTTTTTTGTGCCATTGGAGTTCGGTCATTAATGAAGGGAGCAAAATTGAGCCGTCATTGTGGCATGCGGAGCCACCACACTCGCAATGATGGCTTCAAGTGAGTCTCCTCCAACTCAACTACTATGTATTGAATTTAAAACTCACTAATTTGCTCACCTTAAATTTCTTTATATTTTAGGGAGGGACATGCCTACAAGAATTCAAATCCAAGCCAAAGTTAAAAAATAAATAAATAAACCCAATTATTGTTAAACTGTCATTTGGAGTGGTATTAATAGGTAAATTAACTTTGTAGTAGATAATATAATTAAATACAACAGAATAGTACACAACAATATTAGAGTTTCCCTATACACTGGATAAAAGAATAGAATTTTAATGTCTAAAGAGTAAACCAAATATTACTTTATTATTATTTAACAAACTTTTATCTCCATGGTCTATGATTGCTTTTATTTATTGTGTCCATTAAACTTTCCAAAAATTTATGACTTTGCACTACACATTGACACCTATAAATTCATTGCATAGATCTACACGGAGAATAGATACAATCAAACATGTTGGAATAAAAAAAAAAAAATTAGAACAATTGAGTGCAATTGTTGATTTTAAACATCACAAAAGTGACTTTGAAAAAAGAAATATCAAATAAGTATTAGTTTAATTTTATTTAATACCTTTTTATTTTGGCATCCATTAATGTGCCTATTTCTGTAACGGGCAAATCTTTTCATTGCATCTTTATATGTGTAATAAAGTTACCACCTAATAGCTTTCCATTTCCTCTCAAAGCCTTAGGAAAACATCAATTTCGACCATATAATTCATGATTTTTATTTATATATTAACTTAATTACTTAACATAAATCGCTAATCAGCTAAATAATAAAAAGATCAAATTACATTTGTCGAAGAAACTGCTTGCCGAGGGAAAGGAAATGCTTGATTGTTCAGCAGAATTAAAAGAAAAAGAAAGAAAGAAAGAAGGAAAGAAAGAAAATAGTAGACGCCTATTTCTGATTGGTCAAAATAGGTCGGCAAGGTAGCCGTTTGCATTGTATAAATCCGAATTGCATCGCTAGCCAATTTAACGAGTCAATCGCCATACCATTGACCATTGCTGGGCTTTTCAACCTGCAAGGCTCGACTACACTTGATCTAGGACAACCTTCAAGGTAGACCGAGCAACTTGCCGTGCAGGACTGGTACACTGGGGTGTTCCTATCCGAACCCTCAACTTGTCCAATATCTAGCGCTAGAAAGCACCCTCCCGACAGTTGATTTTGAAATCTTTCAGCCGTGTACAAAATGCGAAAAAGTGTTATAAATGCCCTGTTGCAAGATAGCTTCATCCGATTTTAACACACACCCTTGATTTTGCACGAAGAAATATATCCAATACATCTCGATGCTGCCGTTCTAATCTCACTCCAAGTTGTTGCAGGATATCATGAAAATCAACAACTCAATCCAAGTTTGCTTAACCACGTGTTGAAAGTTCCGATGCATCATCCAACTTTTTACATCCGCCTTAAAGTCTAGAAGGAAGCCCATGTCAGTCGGCTCTGCAGACGTCTCAAAAAGGGCTGGATCCATGGATGGGGGGCACTTTGCATGGGTAGCATCCATGGTAGCTGGTGAGGTTGATCCTTGCACCTCAGGCCTGGCAACAACTAAAATTGGAGACAATGAAGCAATAAGTGGGTCTTGATTCTCAAGTAGAGCTCTAACCAAGTTCATACCAATATTTAAACCCACTCCATGTTTTAAGCCCCCTTAATTGATGGTCCATTTTTGAAGACATAAAGGCTTCTCTGACATCACATTCCATTGCCTGTTATCCTAGGATGACCGCTTATATTCTTTGGACGAGCTTGCCTTGTCGTGTGTCCCCTCCATTTTGTTATTTTACTTATTCCACAACCAAGAGGCACTAAGTGTCCCTCAATTAACGCTTAACATAAAGCCAGTGGCAGTAGAGGCAGTTACACCCTGATCCATCTCTTCATTTTGGTGTCCTAACAGCTCAAAGTGAGAGCCTTATCCTTTCCCTTGCATGCTGGCAATTTTTTCCCTATTGACCCCTAGCGCTACGTGCAACTATCTTTTTCCAAAATTCCCACTACATTTGATAGCTTTTTGTACGATCATACGGTCACCATAGACCATCTTTGTCTACGAGCAAAGCTCTGTCCGAGCATCCGGTCGTTGATTCTTCATATCCAGATTCCCCACGCTACAATTCTTAATGGAATGCCTATAACAACCACCGTGAAAACTGATGAGGTGTATACCTTCATAGGCAATCTAGTACTGGCGGCCACCCACAAAGCAACGTGATCTCAGTGGCTAGGAAAGGTTAACTTCCACACATACACGCACAAAATTAGCTTGAGCTACCTCCTCAGTTGTGGCATCCACCTTGATTGTCTGGACCAAACAATTATCGATCCACCATAACGGCCCCGAATGATAGAACATAAGAGGAAGACAAAGGATTTGAACCCAGACTGCAACCTTATAAATACCAGAAGTATCCAGATTATACAGTGGGCTCCATTGCCCAACTGTGAGATAATGACCAGACACAATTTAGGGGCCTTCATGCAAGACAAGGTAATAATCATCCTTGTGCTCAAGCTTAACCAAATAAAAATCGTTACCAAGGTTAATCAAAGTAAGATTACCCTTCAAGCACTATATTTGAGGCAGCCTTTTGAACAGAAATGTGTATCCCATACACTTTCGTAAGAGCTTCATAATAGTTTTTAAGGACCTCTTCCGGCGGACCCAGGCTACCACCCACAACCTTCACTTTTTTATCACTAGAGGCCAGGAGATGAGACTTCTTAGTAGACAATGGGAGTGCGTTTTCAGTATCCATTATTTAAGTTCCTTTTGGGACTTTGATTGTGTAACCAACTGTACACTTTGGAAATGGGACAAGGCACATATTTATAGGTCAGATGTAGATCTCGGTGCTACAAACTAATCCTAGAGATGGGTTTGTATGGCTTTGACTAAAGTTTCCATGCTCAAAAATTGATAAACGGGGCCAGAGCCAAAATGGCCGCAAAGACCAAAGAAAAGAGGACACTATAGGAATACTTTACTGATGCATTAATAGAAAATGATCTTGTCTGCAAGGAACCCTTAGAACCACCGAAACATAGATCTTGTAGAGAGATAAAATTGATCAAACAAAAAGTACCACGGTTTCAGGGCACTCACTACACTCTGGAGGGTAACATAATGCCAAAATTTCCATTAGGCTTTTGGCATATTCATTGCAGATATTTGGCATATGATCATGAATTTCAAATGAAATTTTAAATCTTTTGGATCAAAACGCCTGCCAGGCTATCCAAGAATGTTAACCTGTAGACATCGATAATGGCCTTTAAGTTCTCCCTGCTCTTAAAGTTTATCAAAAGTTGCCCATGCATTCAAGTGACTTCAATTGCCTGATATAGGATAGTTGCTGCCCAAGCAATTGAAGAGAAGAAATGAATTGGTCTTTGTAGGAGGATCATGCATCCAATTAGGATGAAACTGTTGAGTTTGGTATTGTAACTTCGGCACAAAAGCTTGTAAAATTAGTCTGTGATAGACAAGTAGAGGGGAGGAGAATGATGAGAAGTTGTAAAAGCTTGTGTTCTTGAATGTATGCATTTTCTTTCCACCTTTCTTTTCTAATTGATTCTTTCAAATGAAGGAGGCTGGTGGTCAAATAAAGATAGATACAAAGAACATGCTTTTAATATATTTATGTATGATATTTAGATCATTCCTTTCAATTTTTTTTTAATCTTTTGGTAGCATGGAATTCTTTGGGGACAAAAAAAGACTATTTACCATTTATAATACATTCATCTTATTTTCTATTAATTTTCTATTTATTTTCTTATATTTGATGGAATTCAGTTTAATGGTAAATTTAGATGGGTTTTTGGAAGAGACTAATTTTATAAAAGGGATGCAAGAAAAAAAGAAAAAAGCTTGGCATAACTACATATGAATTGATGTGGAACAAACGTGAAAAGAAAGAGATAATTTCTAACCATAGAAAATACTGACTAATAAAGAAGCAAATAAAAATTAATATTAAAATTCCAAATTTTGAACCCAAAGTTACTCTACTAAAATGCTTAATTAAGTTAAAATACCTTAAACAAGTAAATAAATTATAAAATTAAAATAATTGATATTATAACATTAATTGTAGAATAGTAGGAAATAATCTCTATAAAGTATTTTATATTAGACTCCTCTATTAAAAAAAAGCAAAAAACTTACTTCCAAATTGATGATCAGAAATTAATGTCTTCCATAGTAAATATTTCAAGTACACCAAAGTCCTCAATTTTACAAGCTTGTTCCTTTGCACATGAATCTTCATTCGATTAATTAACTTTGTCAATAGGTACATCACAATAGGATTTAATTTTTTTATTTCAATAAAATCAATAGTATTTGGCACTTAAGGCAAATAATTTATATGATCCTAAAATCTATGGGTTTAGGCTAAGATTTAAGAACATGTTTCTTTGTAGAATTAATATTGACAATAATCTCTAAGAGTTCAATCTCACAAATAATTGCTACTTTTCATTCACAAGCACATTAAGAAAGGTTATAAAACATTATAGATTGAACCTATGTTCAATGGTTGATTCTTGAGTTAATGGAATACAAGAATCAACAAAATAAATTTCTTTTACACGTTGAAATCTCTTGAAAACATGGATCTATAGTTTTTGAATAATCCATATCCATATACTTTGTGGTAAAATTAATTGGTTGTAATGTATCATGATAATTATCACCATCATTTTTGCAATATCTACTTAATTTTTGATTGAATTAATATAAAATCTCATTACAATAATTAGATTTAAATGATATAATTTTGAAAAATATTAGATAAAATATATATACACATATAAAAACATATATACTCTTAAAAAGTTAAGGTTATGGTTAAAAGGTGGATGCAACAATAAAATATATGTCAACTACAATATACGCACTATATAAATATTTTAAAAAATTAAAATTTTTTCAACATATAATTTACAAAACATTATTATGTTATTTTATATTGTAAAGAGTATTTTTGTTAAGAACATTATAAGAGTATATTAGAGCTAAATGCAATGTGATAATTGAAAAAATATAAGTTAAAGTATCTAATATAATTACTTGAATAAAAAATATTTATTGTTAAAAAATTTTGCTATTGTGTAAATTGGATTATAAAGACAATAAATTTTGCACTCAAGACTAACATATTCTCTTCATGTTTTTGATAAATAAATACTTCATCCTTTGTCTACAACCCAATAACCCAATTTTCTTCCTCATTGTATGCACATGTTTATCATGTCTTGTTAACTATACCTTATCCAAAAGTCAAATTTCCTCCAAGAAACAATTTCCTTAACTTATCACTAGACATATGTAGCTAATGAGATTTGCATTTTATTAAAGGACTTTGTTTTCATTAAAGACCTATTTTTTGCTCTAAATTGGATTGGTTTTATTTTGAAATATATATATATCTATATATATAAAGAGAATAAGAAAGTATAGTTTTAATACATTAAAAGTGATAGACCAAACAATAACTATAATCAAATAATAAGATTAGTTTGCTTATTAGTACTTGTTTCGAGCTCCTGTTGATGTGTTTAAAACACTCAAGGTAAGAGTATTTACCTTACTTCCTGTGCAAAAGTAATTTTTTCTTTTTGATGTAATATTTTCACTACTAGTAAGATAAAATTGCAAACAATGCATAAATATTAACACAATTTATAAAAATTTATACTCATTATTATTGTACTTGTATTGGAAATATTTTAATAATAGATTTTCATCAATTGCAATGTCTCATGTATATTAAATAATTAAGTAAATCATAAATTACAATAATAATTAATTACAAATAATTTTTGTCACAAATGCTAAGAAGAATTAAAAAATTGCATGAAATGGGAGCATATGCCTAACATAAAGGATTAAATACATAGTTAGGTTTTTTTTTTCTTCCCTTTTAATTAGGAAAAAATTGATATCATAGGAATGTTAGTAATTACTCTTACTAATCCAACTCAGAGTCATTTGTTGCTTTTTTTATTCAACCTCTTATATAAAGAGGATCCACCAACTTTACAATGATAACTCTAATTTTATTAAAATATTAAAATAATTAAAAATTAATTATTAAGATAATATTAAATATTACAAATTACAAGAGTATATTAAGAAAATTAAAAAATTAAGGAAATGTTAACGTGTAAATTTATCATATTTATTAAAAAAATGTATTTTTATTTATATTTTATTTAAATAAAAAATAAAAAAAATTAAATTATGAATATTTTAAAAAAATGGATTTAAGAGTTAACAGCATGGGGTCTAACTTGATCCTTGGCTGTACAAGATAAATATGAGAAACAAAATTAAGATACTTTTATAGTATAAATTTGTCATATTCTTATACTATATAAATTGTATAATAAGATATAGAAGAGGGATGAAGTATTTACTTACTAGAAACATGAGGTGACTATGTTAGTGTTGAGTGCAAAATTTTATTAGCATTGTAATCCAATAAGCCCAACGGCTAAATTCAGTTAACCAAAAGCACTCCATTCAACAAACAAAACTATACGTCAGAACCCTTATACCCAAAGCAGATATGTGGGAAAACCACGACCAAGAAGTGAAACAACACAACATCACACTCGCCCCATAATTCAGATCTGCACTCAGAAGCCATCCTACATACAACTTCTAGGACCATTAATCTGGGAGTTGTGTCCGTTGTCCAACAATCCGACAAAGCATACACTACCTAATTACCAATGAATCATAATTGATATACAAAGAAAGAACTAAACACTGAAGAAGCAGATAATAACCCCACTTTTGTTCAACATCTCAACTCCCCCAGCAGGCCTTTGTAAGGAAAATTTAGAAAAAAAATTCCGCGGAACCAATTTCAAAGCTTCCTCATCCAATCTAACTTGCACATCAAAACCTTAAAAAAATGCAGAGTCCTTGGTTCCAACTGTCCTAGAGCCGCAGTATAAACAAAACCACAATCATAACCAAGCAAGGCAGGCCTCATCTCTACCTGTACCCATTTTAGCCAATTTATCTTACCGAGGGACAATCATGCCGCCTTAGCTGCACAGGAAGTTGATGGCGGAGGAGGAAGAGGGCTTGAGGTAGTAGTGGTGGTGAAGGAGCTTGGTGGTGGTGCTGGCAGTGGTGGCATTGGCGATAGCAAGGGAGGAGCTTGGAAGAGGCTTTGTAGTTGTTTCCCCTTTGCCTGTTTTACGGAAAATAAGAGTATTTTCGTTGACTTGAAAAGAATTTTCTTTTGACCACGATTTTGCATTATACCGAACACTGAAAAATCAGCAAAATATTGGACACCAAGCAAATGGACCCTTAATTCTGTATGATTCTCTCTCTAAAGCAACTCATGCTTTTCTCAGTTTTAATCTCTTTTAATCTAACATTTCTTGCATATTCAAAGCATCTTCCAATCTATAAATATGAAATATATAGAAGATGAGAAGCAGTTAAGGGAGACCCATAACTTTGCCATTATATATTATATATGCTATAATATAACTAACCTATCATTTGGCCTAGCGGAAAGTATTTGGGTCGTTTTGATGCTCACGCATGGTATGTATTTTTAAAAATTATTCATTTATTTTTTTCTCCCATTACAAAATTTTATCCCTTTAAAAAGTTATAATGTTAAGTTTAGATCTAGTAATTTTAGTTTATATAAGAACAATGACCTTAGTGGAACAAATATTCTTATTGATGAATTATATAAACTAAAACTTAATAATGTTTTTGCATAATTTTTCCTTTATGTGCTTCATAATTTTGAATGTAAGTATAGCATGCCAAATAAAAATTTCACTTAGTTGTCACATAAATAATTGGGTCATATATTTAGAAAAAAAATAATGAAATTAGTCAATAATGAATTTCTTGTGAATCTACATTTCTTTGATACCATAATGTGTGTAGACTATGTTAAAGGCAAGTGAAACCAAACATAATCAAAAAGAAGCCACAAGAAGCTACTATCTTATGTAAACTATACATACAAATATATGTTAATCATTTGACTATCCTATCCTTAATGAAAAAATAGAAATATATATATATATATTATTATCTTTATAGATGATTTTTTACATTATGGTTATATCTATTTGTTTCATAAAAACTCTCAATCAGTAAATATCTTTAAGTTATACATAAAGAATGTTGAGAGGCTGTTAGGCAAAAAAAAAATAAAATTGTGTGATATAATAACAGTGATGAATATTACAAAACAGCATAACAAATTAGGGTAGTATTTAAATTCTTTTATTAAATTACTTGAAAAACATGATATATGTACGCAATATGTTAAGAATTTCTAGCTATGTTATAATTACCATCAATGTTTGCCATTTATTTTTAAGGAATTATTGAATGAAAATCATTTTTACCTAATCTTTAATTGTTTCCCACTATTGATAAAAATCTTCAACGCATCTTAGCATTTATAGAAAGTACAAAGCCCTGCCATTTGCTTATTCGGAAATTGTTTACTATAGATAAGAACTATTTCAATTTTTTTAGAGGTTATTTACTATTAATTTTATAATAAAACTTATTTGCATTTGTTGCTTTTCAAAGAAAGTTAAATGATTTTTTTTTTTTCATTTGGTATCAAATTCAGGAATGATAAATCTACTAGATAAGTTAAAGTTATTACATTTATATGCATAATTGTTCTAGTATGAAAAAGGGTGTATTTTTAGGATTTGTTGGACCTTACATGTAAGACGATCAAAATCAAGTAGACTATAGATCCAATGTCCAACTCATCAATTATCGTGCTAGACACACGTATGATTTATTTATTTATTTATTTATTTTTTTGGTAGACACGAATTAACAGTTCTGACACATGTCCAACACTTATCTCGGTCGGATGAGTCTCCGGCACAGCCTAGAAAGCACATACACAGACATGATGACACGGATATGTCTACGATGACAAATAAACAACGACACGGATATTGTGACACGTCAACCCTGAAAGTATTAGGATGCAAACAAAGCATTATGTGATTATAAAATATATATCAGATATATGATATATAAGTGTGTGTGTGTGTGTGTAATTTAAATATGTTTTAATAATATTAATATTTTTTAAATTAAAAATCTATAATAATTATTATATTATTTTACTTTGTAATAAGTATTTTGTTAATAATTTTAAAAAATATATATTACATTTAAATATTTAAAAAATTATCACGTAAAATAGTTAATATAATTGGTATAATAAAAAATATTTATCTTTTATCATCACATTAATCATTATATATATGAAAAAATTATTATGTGTATTATTTTTAATAATTTTAAAATTAATTTTGTATGTCTTTAAGATATATTTAATATATTGATATCCACCATGAGTATTAAAAATATCTAATACACACGGGTCCGATATCTATCAGAAGAATATCAGACGAGTGTTGTCTCTGACACGTGCGTTTGATTTAAATACACATCCGTTTAGAAATGTTCGAGCTACATAGGACACAGCATGGCCGACAATATAGCCGTGTTTGTGCTTTTCAATTAAATTAGGATATGCACAACAGTTTAGGAAAGCAAATATCTATGATAGCCAGGAATCATTTTTTACCAATTATGTCAATGAAAACAGACACACAATCCATAATTAAGGCACAATGAAAAACCTTGTCTGTTGCCTATCCTTCTGTTGATGCAGTTGCTAGTTGCTTTCTTGGCCATGAACCAAATCCCAATGATCAAAACACATAACCCATAATTCAGGCACATCGACGAGTGAAGATTGACGAGTTGAACATGCACACAATACAATGAGTTGATCCACGAGTGAGACAGGCTTAAGGAAAAGGAAAAATAACTTCAACGAAAAATAAGTGATGAAGAAGCAAAGGGTTGGTGGAGTGATAATGTTGAAGGGCTTAATGCACAACAGCTTCTCCAATTGGGGCAAGCATTTGAGGATCTCCCAAAAAAGTCTAAAGAAAGGTATATTTAAAAGGACCAACGGTGCTTTAACCTTATTGGATCCTCCTGTGGTCCTTGCTAAATCGTCAATTCATTTGTTTCCAATGTAAATAAGGCAAATCCTCTATGTTCTGACTATAATCAGGATCTATAAATTGCTTGTCGTGTGTAGAATTGCATAAGAAATGGTGGAATAATATCTATATGTTCGAGTCTACATTCATACTTGTGCCAACTTCTTGCTACAAAAGATTACTAAGTCTATTGGAGTATGTGAATATGCATGAGATTACAATTTGAGGATGGGCGTCTTCTTTTGGTTGTTCTCAACTATTTAGTCAACTATTTTATTTTATTTTTAGTTTCAATGGTTTATGCTTCACCTTGCATAATTAGAGCAATTCTCTTGCATATTATTTATTAAATGACTGGAAAAATTTTGATTCAATATATCACTTAAAAACAATAATAAATCCCTATAAACCCTAAGCCTATGAAAAAGGAGATCACGACGAACCAAGTAATAGGTGAGAAGAAGAATATAGGAAAACGATTGAATAAATAATTGTTGATGGCCAAGTAATAGGGTGAGACACAAGTGGAGAAAGATTCCACAAGAAGACAATGACAAGGATGCAAAATATTCCTTACACAAACACCGAACAAATGATTAAATGTCGATAACTCAAACAAAACAATTTGAAGGAATGAAAGAGATTAAGCGAAGGAGATTCATTTTAATACACCAAGTGATGGACAGCTCCTTGATCTCAGGGGTAAAGAGGGAGGTCTCCTTGATCTTATAGTGGCGTGGTACGCACTATGGTGCATAGTGCTTGCCTTTTTTGAGATATTTTTGGTGGATGTTTTTGAGAATTTTTAAGAGTATTAAAATTTATTTTATTTTTTATTTTTTGAATTATTTAAATGAATATTCAAGGCACTATATAAGTTATTGGACTTAAAGCTGTGAGTCACAAATGAACTAGTTTAGTTATTTAATTTTTTGTATTATAGTATATATTGAGCATTTATTCGAATTTTGATGAACGCACCAGAAAACTAGGTTTATCATATGCAACAATGCCCATTTACTCTCAAGCTCAAGCAGGGGTAGCATTTAGGCTCTTGGCCCGACTGCTTATGTTACTTATTTGGTCTTACACCTGTTTTTGTGGCTGGTCAACGAACCGTAATTGAAGGGGCAAAACTAGCCAGCCAATTAAAATATATCAATTGATTAAAAATTTTATCTGATATGTTTTCATATTTATCTATATATTTTATCTTAATGATATAATTTTAAAAACATATATCAAATAATATATATGTAGATATGAAAACATATTTACTCTAAAAAGTTAAAACTACAATTAAGAAGTGAATATGACAATAAAATATTCATTAGATACATTATACATATAAAATTACAAGTATTTAAAATAAATTTAAAATTTTTATAATACACACACACACATGTAAATATTTTAAATAAATTAAAAAAATTTACAAATATCATTATGTTATTTTATATTGTAAATAATACTTTTGTGAAAAACTTTAAATGGATGAATTATAATTGAATACAACATGATATTTAAGAAAATAAGAATTAACTAAAAAAATTTTTCTACACGATGAAATCACTTGAACACATAGATTTATAGTTTGTCAAGAATCTAGATCCACATGCATTGTGGTAAAATTAATTGATTGTGGCACACCACGATAATTATCGCCATAATTTTCAAAATATCAACTTCATTTTTTATTGAATCAAAATAAAATCTCATTATAATAATTAGGCAAGAAAGATATAATTTTAGAAAATATTAGATAAAATATATACACAAATATGAACATATATATAATATTAAAAAGTTAAAATTATAATTGAAAGGTAGATATAATAGTAAATATATATTAGATACAATCTACGCACATTTACTCATATAAATACATTTAAAAAATTTAAAATTTTTCAACATATAATTTATAAAAAGTTATTATGTTATATTATATTCTAAATAGTATTTATATTAAGAATTTTAAAAAAATATATTATAGGTTAATGCAACCTAATAAAAAAATATAAATTAAATTATCTCATACAATTAGTTAAATAAAATATATTTATTGATTAAAACTTTTGTCATTGGGTTAAAAAAACCAATTGCACTCAACGTTGACATATTATCCTCATGTTTCTGATAAGTAAATACTTCATCCCTTATCTATATATTATTATGCAGTTTATATAGTATAAGAATATGTCAAATTTGTACAAGTAAAAGGAAAATTATCTTAATTTTATTTGTGATGTTTATCTTTTACATATCACTCCAAGGATCAAGTCGGACTACAATGACTGGACCATGCATTTCCATTAATATACATTAGCCATTTCATACATTATCTCTCTCGAGGAATTCTAAAGGTAACCAAGCAAGCTGAGTCCACGGACAGCCCCCGAAAGTCCTTGCCACTTGCCCATCACTTTCTGAAGTGACGAACATCGCCATGTCTGATATTTTTATACTATTCTCATACGAATATTTTCATACTCAAAATTTGATAAAGAGGGCCAGAGCCAAAATGGCAACAAGGAGCATAGAATAGAGGACATTACAGGAAGGCTTATTGATGCAACAATTGAAAATGTTGTCTTCTACAAGGAACCGTTAGAACCATCAAAACTTAGATCCTGCAAAGAAATAAATTTGATCGGACAAAAAGCACCAAGGTTTCACGGCTATCACTACACTCTGAAGGGTACCCAATGCCACGATTTCCATTAAGCTCTTGGCATATTCATTGTAGATATTTGGCATATGACGAGGAATGTTAAATGAAATTTAAATCTTTAGGACCAAAACACTTGCCAAGCTTACCAAGATTTTAAATAAATAAACATCCATAAGATCCTTTAAGTTCTTCTCGCTATTGAGTCTTATCGGAAGCTGCACGTACATTCAACTGACTTGATTTGCCTGACATGGGATACTTGCTGCTCAGGCAGTTGAACAGAAGAAATTAATCGGGCTATGGAGGAGGATCATGCCTCCAATGACAACGAAATATTTGAGTTTGGTATTGGAACTTTACAGCAAAAGATTGTTAAATTAGATTGTCATAGAATATTTTTCTATTTGTTTTATAATGTTTGATACAATGCTACTCAGTATCAGATTTTAAACAATTTTTTAAAAGAGGCAAATTTTATAAATGGGATAAAAAAAAATGGCATAACAATGTATGGAACTAATTCACAACCAAAGTGTGAAAGAAGGGATAATAAAAAATACCAACATTCAATTAAACTTTCTTACAATTAGGATGTTGGGAATGTACGGAAAGCAAAAGTTTTAAAACAGAAAAACATTTGTCCTCATTCCATAACCTTTTTTTATTAAACTATTAATATAAAATCCTATTTATAATAAATTTTACAACACACATCTAAAAATATTTTAAGTAAATTTAAAATTCTTTCAACATGTAATTTACAAAAATTATTATCTTATGCTATGTTGTAAATAGTATTTTGTGAAGAACTTTAAAAAGATATTTTAGAGCTAAATGCAGTGTGATAATTAAGAAAACAAGAGTCAATCAAACAAATTTCTCCTACACATTGAAATCTCTTGAACACATGGATCAATAGTTTGTGAAGAATCCATAAACACATGATTTGTGGTAAAATTAATGGGTTGTGATGCATCATGATAATGATCCCCCTAGTTTTCAAAATCTCATCACAATAATGGAGCTTGAATGATATAATTCTAAAAATACATATAAGATAAAATATATAGATAAATATGAAAAGATATATATTTTAAAAGGTTAAAATTACGAATAAGAAGTAAATATAATAATAAATATTAATTACATACAATATAATACACAAATACAAGTACTTAAAATAGATTTAAAATTTTTACAACACACAAAAAAATAAATATTTTAAATAAATTTAAAATTTATTCAACATATAATTTGCAAAAATATTATGTTATTTTATATTGTAAATAGTATCTTATGAAGAACTTTAAAAGGATCTTTTATAACTAAATGCAATGAGATCATCAAGAAAACAAGAATTAACCAAATAAATTTTTTCTACATTTTGAAATCTTTTAAAAACATGGATCTATAGTTTGTGAAGAATCCATATTCACATGCTTTGGGCTAAAATTAATTGGTTATGATGCAACCTAATAATTATCACCATAGCTTTCAAAATCCTATCACAATAATTGGGCTTGAATGATATAATATTAAAAATAGATATTCTATAAAATATATATATAGATATGAAAGCATATGTACTCTAAAATGTTAAAATTATGATTAATGGTCAATATGAATATAAACTATTTATTAGATACAATATACAAATAGAAGTACAAGTATTTAAAATAGATTTAAAATTTTTAGAACACATGCACATATAACTATTTAAATAAATTAAAAAAATTTTAAACATAATTTACAAAAATTATGACATTATTTTATATTATAAATAATATTTCTATGAAGAACTTCAAATAGATGAATTATAATTAAATGCAACATGATATTTAAAAAAAAAAATAAGAATCAACAAAACAAATTTCTTCTACATGATGAAATCTCTTGAACACATGGATCTATAGTTTTTGAAGAATTCATATCCATATGCTTTGTGCTAAAATTAATTGTTGTGATGCAGCCTAATAATTATCACCAAAAATTTCAAAATATTACAATAATTGGGCTTGAATGATACAATATTCAAAATATTCGGTAAAATATATACATAGATATGAAAGCATAAGTACTCTAAGAAGTTAAAATTATGATTAATGGTGAATATCAATATAAACTATTTATTTGATACAATATACATATAAAGTACAAGTATTTAAAATAGATTTAATACTTTTTGAATAGACATATATAAATATTTCAAATAAATTTAAAATTTTTAAGCATAATTTACAAAAATTATTATCTTATTTTATATTGTAAATAGAATTTTTATGAAGAACTTTAAATGGTTCAATTATAACTAAATAAAACGTGATATTTAAAAAAATATGAATCAACCAAACAAATTTCTTTTACACGGTGAGACCTCTTGAACTTATGGATCTATAGTTTATGAAAAATCCATATCCATATGCTTTGTGGTCAAATTATTTATTTGTGGCACACCACAGTAATTATCACTACAATTTTCAAAATATCTACATCATTTTTTATTGAATCAAAATAAAATCTCATCACAATAATTGAGCATAAAAAGATATAATTTTAGAAAATATTAGATCAAATATATACACAAATATGAAAACATATATAATCTTAAAAGGTTAAGATTATGATTGAAAGGTTAATATGAGAGTAAATATATGTTCGATACAATATACACACATATATGCATAAAAATACTTTTAAAAAATTTAAAATTTTTTCAACATATAATTTACAAAAAATTATTATATTATATTATATTCTAAATAGTGTTTTTGGCAAGAATTTTAAAAGAATATATTATAGATAAATGCAACCTAATAACTAAAAAAATATAAATTAAATTATCTCATATAATTAGTTGAATAAAGTATATTTATTGATTAAAAATTCTGCCATTAGGTTAAAAAATCAATTAAATTTTGCACTCAATATTAACATATTGTCCTCATGTTTCTAATAAGTAAATACTTTATCCCTCATCTATATATTATTATGAAATTTATATGGTATAAGAATATGTCAATTTTGTACGGTAAAATGAAAATTATTTTAATTTTATTTGTTATGTTTATCTTTTACATATCACTCCAAGGATCAAGTCGGACAATAATGACTGGACCATTCATTTCCATTAATATACATTAGTCATTTCATACATTATCTCTCTCATGGAATTCTAAGGGTAACCATGCAAGCTCAGTCCACAGATAGGCCCCAAAAGTCTTTGCTGTTTGCCCATCACTTTTTTAAGTGGAAAATATCACCATGTTTGATATTCTTATACTATTCTTATACGAATATTTTCAAGCTCAAAATTTGATAACGAGGGCCATAACCAAAATGGCAAGAAGGACCATAGAATACAGGACATTACATGAAGGCCTTATTGATCCAATAATAGAAAATGTTGTCTTCTACAAGGAACTGTTAGAACCATCAAAACTTAGATCCTGCAAAGAAATAAAATTGATCAGACAAAAAGCACCAAGGTTTCATTATAAATATTTGGCATATGACAAGGAATGTTAAATGAAATTTAAATCTTTTGGACCAAAACACTTCCCAAGCTAACTAAGATTTTAAATAAGTAAACATCCATTAGAGCCTTTAAGTTCATCTCGCTATTAAGGCTTATTAGAAGTTGCACGTACATCCAACTAACTTCATTTGCTTGATGTGGGATACTTGCTGCTCTAGCAGTTGAACAAAAGAAATGAATCAAACTATGGAGGAGGATCATTCATCCAATGACAACAAAATATTTGTGTTTGGTATTGGAACTTTGAGACAAAAGATTGTTAAATTAGATTATGACAGAATATTTTTCTATTTGTTTTGTAATTTTTGATACAATACCACTTAATATCAGATTTAAAACACTTTTTAAGAGAGAGATATTTAATAAAAGGGATAATAAAAAATGCCAACACTCAATTAAACTTTATTAAAACTAGGATTTTGGTAAAGTACTAAAACAAAAAAGTCTTAGGAGAGAAAAAAATTTGTCTCCATACCATAACTTTTTTTTTTATTGAACTATTAATAAAAATCTTATTTATAATAATTTTTACAACACACACCTATAAATATTTTAAATAAATTTAAAATTATTTCAACATATAATTTACAAAAATTATTATACTATTCTATGTTATAAATTGTATTTTGTAAAGAACTTTAAAAAGATATTTTATAACTAAATACAACATGATAATTAAGAAAACAAGAGTTAATCCAACAAATTTCTCCTGCATGTTGAAATCTCTTGAACACATGGATGTATAGTTTATGAAGAATCCATATCCACATGCTTTGTGCAAAATTCATTGGTGGTGATTCATCATGATAATGATCACCATAGTTTTTCAAAATCTTATCACAATAATTGGACTTGATTGATATAATCTTAAAAACACATATCAGATAAAATATATAGATATATATAAAAACATTTATACTTTAAAAGGTTAAAATTACAAACAAGAAGTGAATATAATAATAAAATATTAATTAGATACAATATACACACACAAATACAAATATTTAAAATAGATTTATAATTTTACAACACACATATATAAATATTTCAAATAAATTTAAAATTTTTTCAACATGTAATTCGCAAAAATATTTTGTTACTTATATTGTAAATAGTACTTTGTGAAGAACTTTAAAAGGATGTTTTATAGCTAAATGCAGTGAGATCATTAAGAAAACAATAATCAACCAAACAAATTTTTTCTATAGGTTGAAATCTCTTAAACTCATGGATCTAGAGTTTGTGAAGAATCCATATCCACATGCTTTATGGTAAAATTATTTGGTTGTGGCACACCACAATAATTATCACCACAATTTTGAAAATATCAACTTCATTTTTTATTTAATCAAAATAAAATCTCATCACAATAAGTAGACATAAAAGAAATAATCTTAAAAAATATTAGATAAAATATATATACAAATATGAAAACATATATAATCTTAAAAGGTTAAGATTATGATTGAGAGGTGAATAAGATAGTAAATATATATTAGATACAATTTACACATATATACACATATAAATACTTTTAAAAAATTTAAAATTTTCTCAACATATAATTTACAAAAAATTATTATGTAATATTATATTATAAATAGTATTTTTATTAAGAATTTTAAAATAATATATTATAGTTAATACAACTTGATAACGAAAAAATTATAAATTAAATTATCTCATATAATTATTTGAATAAAATATATTTATTAATTAAAAATTTTTCCATTGGGCTTATTAGGTTAAAATTTTGCCATTGACATATTGTCCTCATGTTTCTAATAAGTAAATACCCCATGACTCCTTTATATATTATTATGTTGTTTATAAAGCATAAGAATATGACAAATTTGTACGTTAAAAGCAAAATTATCTTAGTTTTATTTGTGATGTTTATCTTTTACCTATCGCTCCAAGGATCAAGTCAGACTACAGTGACTGGACCATTCATTTCCATTAATATACATTATTCATTTCATATATTATCTCTCTCGTGGAATTCTAAGGGTAACCAAGCAAGCTCAGTCCACGAATAGGCCCCAAAAGTCCTTGCCACTTGCCCATTAGTTTCTAAAGTGACAAACATTGCCATGTTTGATATTCTTAGACAAATATTTTCATGCTCAAAATTTGACAAAGAGAGCCAGAGCCAGAATGGCAACAAGGACCATAGAATAGAGGACATTATAGGAAGGCTTTATTAAGGCAACAATAGAAAATGTTGTCTTCTACAAGGAATTGTTAAAACCATCAAAACTTAGATTGTGCAAAGAAATAAAATTGATTAGACAAAAAACACCATGGTTTCACAGCTCTCACTACACTTTAAAGGGTACCCAATGCCTCAATTTCCATTAAGCTCTTGGCATATTCATTGTAGATATTTGGCATATAACGAGGAATATTAAATAAAATTTAAATCTTTTAGATCAAAACACTTGTCAACTTTCCAAGATTATTAATAAGTAGACATCGATAAGTGCCTATAAGTTCTTGTTTCCATTGAGGGTTATCATAAGCTGCATGGACATTCAAGTGACTTCATTTAGCTATGGGATACTTGCTGCTCAAGCAATTGAACAGAAGAAATGAATCGTACTATGAAGGAGGATCATGCATCTAATGACAACGAAATATTTGAGTTTGATATTGGAACTCTGAATGAAAAGATTGTTAAATTAGATTGTGAGAGAATATTTTTTCTATTTGTTTTATAATGTTTGATATAATGCCACTTAGTATCAAATTTAAAACAATTTTTTAAACGAGGCAAATTTTATAAAAGGGATAAAAAAAATGCCATAACAAGGTTTGTAACTAATGCACAACCAAAGTGTGAAAGAAGAGAGAATAAAAATGTCAACATTGAATTAAACTTTCTTAAAATTAGGATTTTGGTAAAGTACCCAAAAAAAAGTCGTGAAAGAGAAAAATTTGTCTTCATGCCATAACTTTTTTTATTCAACTATTAACAATAACTCCTATTGATAATAATTTTTTGACACACATCTATAAATATTTTAAATAAATTTAAAATTCTTTCAACATATAATTTACAAAAATTGTAATGCTATTTTATGTTATAAATAGTATTTTGTGAAGAACCATAAAAAGGTATTTTATCGCTAAATGTATTGTGATAATTAGGAAAACAAGAGTTAATGAAACAAATTTATCCTACATGTTGAAATCCCTTGAACACATGGATGTGTAGTTTGTGAAGAATCCACATCTACATGCTTTGTGGTAAAAATAATTGGTTGTGATGCATCATGATAATGATCACCATAGTTTTCAAAATGTTATTACAATAATTAGGCTTGAATGATATAATCTTAAAAACACACATAAGTTAAAACCTATAGATAGATATGAAAACATTTATACTCTAAAAGGTGAAAATTACAAATAAGAAGTGAATATGATAACAAAATATTAATTAGATACAATATACACACCTAAGTACAAGTATTTAAAATAGATTTAAAATTTTACCAACGCACACACATATAAATATTTTAAATAAATTTGAAAAATTTTCAACATATAATTTGTAAAAATATTATATTATTTTATATTATAAATAGCATTTTGTGAATAATTTTAAAAGGATGTTTTATAACTAAATGCAGTAAGATCATTAAGAAAACAAGAATCAACCAAACAAATTTCTTCTGCATGTCGAAATCTCTTAAACACATGGGTTTATAGTTTGTGAAGAATCCATATCACAAGTGTGATCATTAACATGCAACATTTTTTTGTGCTTAAAAAAAGAAAAAAAAATCATGATATAAGTAATTGAGGAATGTTAATCACATAAATCTAATAGAGTTCTAGTATTTCTGCTTAGTAGGTTCCTAATATATTTGCAGGGATGTTAATTATTGTTCTTGCAATCCAATTTAAGAGTCACTTGCTACTTTCTAATTCATGCTTTCCTATAAGAAAAATTTACCACTCTCGCAATGATAACTTCGAGTGGGTCTTCTCCAACTCACTTATGAGGTATTGAATTTAAAACTTACTAGTTTGCTCACCTTAAAGGAGGGGTATGACTATAGGAATTCGAATCCAAGCCAAAGTTGAAAATAGCAAACTGAATTATCACCGAATTCTTATTTCGAGTAGTATAAGATAAACATATTAACTTTGATGTCTACATATTAAATCAAATATTACTTTAATATTATTTAATAAATTTTTATCTTCATGGTCTATGATTGCCTTTATTTCTTGTGTCCTTTTAAGCTTTTCAAAAATTTATATCAAGAATTTACCTGCAGATTTGTTACTTAGATCTGCACAGAGAGTAGATACAATCAAATGTGATGGAATAAAAAAATTAGTAAAATTGAGTGCAATTGATAAGCATCAAATAAGTAATTTTTTTTAAAATCAAATAAGTATTAATTTAATTATATTTAGTATCTTTTTATTCTGGTATTCATTAATATGCCTATTTTTGTAATAGGCAAATCTTTTCATTGCATCTTTATATGAGTAATAAAGTTATTACTCAATTGCTTTCCTTTTACTCTCAAAGCCTAGGGAAAACATCAAATTCAATCTTACTATTCATAAGTTTTTTTTTTTATATTTTGACTTAATTACTATACTTAAATTGCTAAGTTGCTAATTAATAAATGATCAAATTATATTTTTCAAGCAAACTGCTTACCGTGGGAAAGGAAAAGCCTTGATTGTTCAGCAGAATTTTCTATTTTTTAAAAAAAAAAACAAAAAACAAGGAAAGGAAGTAGTGGGAATTGGTAACACAAAAAATGATGGAACTTGCTTTGTCTTTGGAAAAAAAAAAAAAAAATCCAAAGTCCATGCTTAAAGAGCCAAAAGACCAAAAATAAAATTTGGACATAAGAGGAACTCTGAAGCACATACTCTTAAAATGATTTGTGCTCATTTTAGACACATGTATTGAACATGACATTCATTTGACATATCTCACATATTTTAAAATGTGTATAATAAAAAAATACAAATAAAAAAACATCTAGCATAAGTGTCGAACACATTTAAGACACATGGCAAACACTTGTTATATACATATCAAATATTTTTAATATATATGTCAAATGCTTCTAGTTAGTGTATCTTGAAGGTAATACAAATAATAACTTTTCATAACAAACGAATAATTTGGTGATAAAAATTATAACCAATAAATATCTTTTATTTACGCTAAACACTTTCATTTATATTATTAAAATAATCATGTTACATTTAGTTATAATACATTGTTTTAAAGTTCTTAATAAAATACTATACAATATAAAATAATATAGTAATTTTTCTAAATTATATGTTGAAAAGATTTTAAATTTATTTTAAATACTTATATATGTGTGTATTATATATAATATGCATGTTATTATCTTATTTACCTCTTAATTGTAATCTTAACTTTTTAAGAGTAGATGTAGTTTTATATTTGTGTCGTATGACATCAATGTTTGTGCCCATTTATCATAGCTAAAGAGGAAAGGAAAATGGAACAATTTTATCATTTTTGAGTTAACTAATGTTCTTTAATTAAATATAATGATCACCATATTATTATTAAAATAAAAGTATGTATTTCTCATTGAAAGCTCTTTGTTCTCATGATTGGTTATGAGTGTCATTTTCAAATGTCATCTATCTCTGTGTATGTTTCAATGCTATCAACAGCATGTCTCTACGCCTCCCATAGTCGCCTATAAATTCGACCCCTCACGTCTGGGATGTTCATCTTCAGCAACTTATCGCCTTTCACACCCTCACAGAGGCAGATCTACAATACCTATGGCACAGGTACGACGTTGTCTTTAACTTATAAAGCCTTAATTAAGCTTATCCGTGAGAGAGAGATTCTAATAAAATCCTTAAATCCTTTTGAGGGTTCGGATTTTAAGATTTTAAGAGTCAGTATAAAAATTTATGGATCTCCTTTACATTGCAGGTGTAGGCTAGCGATGTCATTACACGCGGACCCTGGGGCAGAGAAACTTCTTCGAGGAATGGGGCCTTCAAAATTCCAAAAGGTAGCAAATTTAAGGAGATTAGAGCTGGTCAGGGTGCTGTCATTGATTCCCTTACCTTCACCGTGCAAGATGCCAGTGGCGGAGAGGAGGAGGTGACGTTTGGCAGGGGTGGCAGCTCTTCTAATACGGCGAAGGTATTTTTTGTGTGTGAATATATTGATTATGCATATTATGGTAGATACTAGATATATGACACAATTCCTTGAGTTGTATCCCGGTGACGGGAATTATTTTAAAATTGAGTGTCTCTCATTTGAATTGTCAATTGAAGTCTTTTCATGAGAACCAAAAAAAGAAGCACTCCGGAGGACAATAATAGAATCTCTGGGTTTTTTGCATATCTCGATAACTCTATTCAAAATATAGGGATTTATGTAAGGCCCATATGATCAACTGATGCTTGAAGTTGAGTGTGCTAAATTAAAGAGAGCAAGAGTCCAAGTCAACAAGTCTATGTTGGTTTAATATATTACTAAATAAGGACTCTGAAGTAATTTGCAAGGTGTGAATTGAAATGGGAGTGTGCTTGTGTTCTGGTGAATAAATCTTGTTTGTGTTTGAAAAATATACAAGACTGTGTACTATGAATTTCTATGAATCCATATTATTAACGTCGTATGTTTTGTACTTGTTGCTCTCTCATGCAACTCAAGAGTAACGTGAATAAGGTCTCCAAAGAAAAATGACAATTTTAAACTTTTATGACAAATAAACTCAATCTAAGGCATTTCCCAATTCAAATTAAGAGATTATTTTATGCAGAAAAAAAGAGCAATATAAATAAGGAGTTCAAGAGAAAAAGACATCAAAAACAGCAATTTACAAAACTTTGAAGCCAACTCTCTCTTCCCAAGACATTACCTTTGACAACTGAATTTACTAATTAACAATATTCTTTAACTAACGAGGATTGATGACGTACACTTTTCAAAGGAATCAATCTTGATTCTTATATATTCTTACATGTTGTTTTTCATTTCCTTTTTTTAGAATCCATTTATTTGTGAGAAAATAACTTGTTTGTGTAAAATATTTACTAAAATTTTATTTTGGTGAAAATAGATTATTTTTTTATTTGAATATGATGCTGAATTTGTGGAAAAATATTTTCCTATATTTGGTGTACAAATAAAAAACTTAGAAAAATTTCTAAAATAATGAAAATAATGATTTATGGTAAAACTACAAATGATAATATATAAATGAAGGCTTGTCTATTTCATTAGAAAACCAAAAAATTATTATTGTTTTCCCACTTCAACTAGAAAATTTTGTTGCAGTTTATTAGGATCCACCGAAAGCACATGTCATAAGAACATCACACTTATTTTTTGTAACGGTCAAAAATTATTTTATTCAAAGTGAGCCAAAAAAGTGATCATTCAATAACATGCATAGAGTACCCAATATCAAGCTTGTAGCTCAAGTAACAAAGTTTCTATACACTCAAAATCCAGAGCCAAATGTTCTAGAGGTTGTATTAATTAACCAAAACCACTCAATCCAACAAACAAAACTACAATCCAACAAAGCATACTCTGCCTAATTACCACTACACAATAATTGATTTACAGGATATTGTCACACTGAAAAAAGTACATAATAACCCCAATTTTGTTCAACCTCTCAACTCCCCTAGCAATGTAGATCTTCATGAATTGTCTTGTACTCCCATTGCCCAAAATCAGCAAGCCTTTGTAAGGAACATTCAAAAAGGAAAAAAAAAAAAAATCACATTCTTGGATCCAATGCCAAAGCTTCCTCATCCAATCTAACTTGCAAATCAGAGATCAAAACAAGCAGAAACTAAAGTCCTTGGTTCCAACTGTTCTAAAGCTGCTGTATAAACAAAATCACAATCATAACCAAGCAAAGAAGGCCTCATGTCTACCTCTATGCATTTTTGCCAATTCATCTACAAAACCTTTGGAACCACACGAGATCTAAAGTTGAAGTCTGCTTAGAAAAAAATATTGATTTATGGGTCCAAGTATCAACTCATGACAGATTGGTTGGTTTGATCCGACCTGATAAATATAACATAGGTAAACTAATGAGCAATAGTTACATAAAAGAGGAAAGTTGAAGGCCCTAAACCACTCTTATATAAAGGGCGTCCTATTAGTCTTTTACAAAACAGTATGGAGAGGAGGGTTATATTGTTCTCACATCTTAAGGTATTTGCATTATGAAAAACGATTGATTTTTGTTATAATTTCACTCTGACCATGCGTTAATTACATGCTGTGAACATTGGTGATTCAACCTTGAGATCTTGGATTGTGAGATAAATTTTGATTGAGGTATTTTATATTTTTTTTGTAAATTTTGTATGAAAATTATACCTTTAATTTCAAATATTAGTATCAGAGCATTAATGAGTTGTTTTCTAGTATGATTCCATGTGTTTTAATAGAAAAGACGTAGTTTTGTGATCTATCTTTGGGAAAATTAGACCTTAAATTTGTTAATGGCAACTCTATGTAGCATACATGTTAAGGCTTGAATTTTTACATGGCCATAACTCATAAATAGAGGAATAATTCTGCAAAAGTTAAAGGCCTAACTCTTTATGGATTAAGAGAATTTGATTATTAAAATTTCTGGATCAGAAACTTTATAGATCACACATTGAGTTTCAAAACACTTAGACAAGTATTGGATTTTGGCACTATCAAATAAGTGGTTTTAAGAACATACAAACCTTTAAACTCATGTTTTCTACCAATAATCTTCTTTGTCATAAGATCTCAAAAGACATAACAATTGGGAAAAAAAAAATGAAAACTTATAGTTTAGAACTCGAGTGATTTTACTAATAAAGATTAAATTTAATGAAAAATTAGATCAACACAAGATGGATGACAATAAGACGGTTGATGTAGGAACCATAGTTTCAAAACCCATAATAATAGTAGTTGAGTCATCAACTAAAGTGATATTTGAAACATTTTTGTGAGAATTAAAAGATGAAAGAAGAGTTGTGTCATTTGTCATGTGATATGTTGCACCTGAGTCAATGACTTATTTTCATGATGATGATACAAGACATGCAGTTGGTTTACCTAACTTATCAGTAGAAGTAAAGTACTATTGAGAGGCTTGGTACTAAGTAAAATGAGAAAACTCATCAGTAGAAATAAGTAAGACTTATTAGTGGAGTCTTATAATAATCATCTGTTCACATTGAAATTGTTGAATTCTCACATCATAACAAAAAGGAAGAATATTTAGCTGCTCATATATTTATCTAAAGTCCATAAAATATCTAGTAAAAAACATTTCTTGCTTTTTTGGACAATAAAACTTCTTGCACACATCATATATATGAGGTAGATTACCCTTATCAAAATATAAAATCCCAAATAATCCATGAGTTCCTTAACCAACTCACAATGATTAGCTATACTAATCACCCAAGCATCAATAGATTGGCCAATCTGCAAAAATATCGTGGCATCTTCTCTCAACCAAACTCTATATGTCTCAAAATCAGATGGTGGTTTATGAATAAGACAATCGTCCTTATCAAGACTATGGAGATACACTCAAACTTTTTTTGCTTTAATCCGAATAGTTTCTACCTTTAAGTTCGTGTTTTGGGATCTTTATTGTCACAAGAGCGTCTGAAATTACAGCCTTCACATTTGTGCTCTTAACCATTTTATCATTAACCATACCATGAACCATTATAATCAAAGTAAAACACATCCATGGAAAAGGAATTGCTCAATAAGACTACATAACTAATGAAATAAAGAAAAGTGATAAGATATTGTTACTATAGCGTGATACTGACATTGTAGCTCTATATTATATAGCACGACTAGGGTTTCTCTCATAAGTAAGACTCATTTTCTTAGGAAAATTGTCTTTCTTGGGAGATGTCTCTCTTTTTGGAGAATTTTCTCTTTTGGAAGACTTTCTTCTCTCTTAGAAAATATCACTAAATTAAAAACACTTTTATTTTATATTCATTCATAATATAAGATCTCAATATATATAAATGAATAAATAAATAAATAAATATATATATATATATATATATATATAGAGAGAGAGAGAGAGAGAGAGAGAGAGAGAGAAGAGAAATTTCTCTATAATCAGTCATATGATTAGTCCAATAATCTATCTTATAATTAAGTAATTATATTTACCTACAATACATATATATATATATTGACTAACTATATTTACAACAAATAGAAAAGGGAATTTTGAAGCAAACAATTATAGAAAAATCAACTCACAACAGCAATCAAAGGCTAAGCATAGAACCCCACTCAGCTAATGTTAATGCTGTTCCGTGCTGAGTTAATTTCAACCTTGTAGGACGTGGGGGTCCCTCATCCATTTCCCTGGAGCCGCGGATTCGGCCAAGTTCATCTGCATCAAGTTGAGACATCGATGGAGGCTTATCTTCTCGGCATCTCTTATTTTCAAGAGCTGCTTTGCATTTCCTCCTAATGGCAGCGGTTGCAATGTGTTGTAACCTTGTCCTTGGGCATACAATGGAAAGACCCCGCATATTTTATTTTGCAACAGCACTGATATTTCCAAGGGCTCCGACTGCGGAACTTAAGTAAGAACACATCGTGCTCTGTTTCAGTCCCATGAATTCTAATATCATAATCCGGATTTGACAACCTAAAATGCGATAAATGCTTGTCTCCACTATAGCATTCAGATTCAAAATAATGGTAAGTGCATCCTGCAATGCAACTTGGTATGTAGATGAAGCCAATAGCAAACCACAAAAAGCCATCGTTAAGCCAATTTAACAAAAAATCGAAGCTGATTGATTCTCCAACACTTTGATGATTAATCCACCCTGGAATCTTACTTCCCGTATATATATTATTGAACCCGGGGGTGTTGCTCCGAATGCCTGTAGAGAAAAATATATAAATTTTCTAGTATCAATAACTTTGTCATTATATGTTACATATGCTATAATACAACGAATTGATTTGCTTAGCACATCATTCCTTGCATCCAAAAAGTAATTGATAGAATACAAGACATTGAAGACTTTGTGAGCGAAGGGTATAATTCAAATTATGTCTTTAGCAGTTCAAGTTCTTGTTGATTTGTTAGCATAGTCATTCCACGCATTATTCAGATAATGTTTGTTATCCCTCAGTGTTTTGTTGTGGTTATGTCTCGTATATTCAGAAAAGGTAATGGACACTTTTTAGGTGCCATGAAGGGAGCAAGATGGAGTCGCCATTTGTGGCATGTGGCCACACATGATTGTCTAGACGGGCATAACCGATGGCATTGGAAAACGAAAATCATAGGTGGACACAGCATTCCGCCACGACTGGCAATAAGTGCATAGAATGCAAAAGGACTTTAATAGAATGCCGATGAGCAGCGTCCTAGGGCAGTGAGCTGGGAATAGGGTCCCGACGTTTGTCCAGCTTGAAGTGGAGGGGTAAAAATGCTAGAAACATTGTAGCTCAGTCTGAAGGAAACCGAGTGATCAGAGAAAGGATTGATATGACACTTTTGATTGAATCTTGGCAGAATAAGTTCCCACAAGCCGAGGGGCACCACCTTCCTTGCGTGAATTCTGATCATTGTTCACTACTCCGACAACTTTTTGATGTTTTGCCACGCAACAAGGGACTAAGGCCGTTTTGTTTTGAGGCTATGTAGTTGATTCACAAGGACTCTGAAAGAATTGTGCTTGAGACTTGGGACGAAAGCACTATTTCTGTTCCTTCAGCCCTCTCAAAGTTTCAAACAGTAGCCCATGAATGGAAAAAGAGAACTTTTAGCGACCATTTCCAACAATAAAGGAAATTATTGAATAGATTGGTAGGCATCCAGAAGTGTTTCTTGATCTGTGATTCTCTAAGAAAACGACAACTGAAGGCTCAGTTAACTTTTAGAGTATAACGCCATTCAGCGTCGACGGCGTAATTCTATAAAGGCTCTCAAAAATGAGTCAAACGTATGGGAAGAAACTATCCCTTAAGGTATCAATGAGACTATTCATGTTCTGATCCCCAAAGTTGCACACCTAGAGAAAATAAAACAATTTTGCCCTATCTCACTTTGCAATGTAGTGCATAAAATAATTTCTATGAGTGATTGTGGACCCCTTGCAGCCGCTTATGAGCTCTATTATTAGCCCATTGCAAAAGAGTCTTATTCTTGGCAAGTCTATTCGTTATAACTTCATTGTCGCACAGGAATTTATGAGTTATATTCGCAGAAAATGCATGGGAAGTTGGGCACTATCGACCATGAAAATCCTATAACAAAGTTAACTGACACCTGTCATGAGACCTTCAATTCTTGAAGCCTTCTAGCAAAGTTTGTATCCTTAATCAAGGAATGCGTCTCTTCGGTTGAAACGGCTGTTTTGTGCAATGGTGAGAAAATTGAAAGCTTCAGGCCCCACTATGGTTTACAAAAGGGAGACACCCTTGTCATAAAATCCTTGTTCTATAACAAATATATTTTGAAAATAATTTTTGTCAAAATATTTTGAAGAAGATTTTGAAATATTTTTTGTAAAAGTAAAAGTAGAGATAGAAGGTACTACTTTACTTATATCTTCTCTATAGAGGTCTTCTAGAGAAGATAATATTTGAAGAACTTATAAGGTTTTATGGATGTTTTCTGTCCATTTTTGAATTTGTCATTCTTTCTCCGGGGTTTTTAGGTTTAAGTTTCTAAGGTTTTAGCTAATTTTGAGGATTGACCTTGTGAGTTGGCCAATTAAACTATTTAAGTTCTTATTGGTAGTGCATATGCATTAGGTTTTAAATAGGAACTTTGCCCTTATTCTTTGATTTCCTAAGCATCTTTAGGTATGTTTTGAAGAAATTCTCAAATTAGAAAATCAGAAATATAGTTTCTATCTCCTCTTACATACTCAATTTGGGAATCAAACGCAAAAGGAATGGCTTGGCAGCGTGCAAAAATCTGCGTTGATGTAATGTTTTGAATATCTTTTTGTAAAACTTCTTTTGCAAACTTATAGTCAATGCATAAAAGAAATTGTCAATTGAATAAATCACTTCGAAACTTTGTAATGCACATAAAAATGGATAAATTTTCTTTTTTGATGGTGGAATAATTGCATTGACAATCATTCCAATGTGTAGATGCAAATTGTATGGTTTGCCCTTTTCCCTCTCTGACTTGTTTAAGATTACCTCCATATCCAAGTTTAGAGGCATCAGTTTTGACTATTTTTAGAAGTAAAGGGTTAGGAATATGAATGCAAGGGATTTCTTTGACCATGAGTTTAATTTGTTAGACAAGAGTAATATGTTTAGGAGTCTAAGGAACAAAAGTTTTCTTGAGATAGTCATGAAGGGGTTTTACAATGAGATTTATGCTTGAAATGAAATTCAAAATATAATTAAGACTTCCCAAAATTCTCTGGAGTTAGGTTTTTTCAGTGATTATGTCCAGGAATTTATCTATGAGAGAAAAGACTCTTTTAAAAGGAGTATTGATTCCCTGATAAATGTAATGTCCAAGGCATCTTACTCTAGTATGGAATAGAGATATCTTAGACTAAGATATCACAAGTCCATTTTGTTTAACATAGAAAAATGCTTGTAGATGTTTAAAATGTTGTTCAACAAACTTTGAAAAGATTAAAAAATCATCAATATAAACAAGACAAAATTTTGAATATGGTTGAAAAATGTTATTCATAATTCTTTGAAACTCTAAAGGGACATTTTTCAAACCAAATGACATTACAATCCATTCATACTATCTAAATGGAATGGTAAAGTTCAGCTGATTTGTTGACATAGAAAGTAGAATAAGACCAGGGTGATATAGATTTGGAAATGAATTTTTTGGATTATAAATCTTGAATTTCTTTCCTACAGTAACTTTCTAGTTATGCATTTATTTATATGTTGTTTCATATTCCATAAAGCATTTGGAAGATCAAAACAAAGTTCATTTTGGAGGGCTTCTCTAAAAATGGAAATTTTTTGTAAAACTATTAGGTCTTATAACTAGTTCTAAATTCTCTAAAGAGAAAGATCTTTTTGTAAGTAGAAAAGATCTTATTCTTTTACTTGAATAAAAGTATGGATTTTGTTTTTATAAATGGAGTCAACTTTAATAAGATCTAAATTCCTAATATTTGGAGCTTCAAGAAGAGGAAAATAAAATTTTTGAAATTTTATTTTGAAAATTATACCATTATAATTAACAATATAAGGAGTGATAAGATTTATGAATAACATTCCTAAGATCCCTATACGATACATATTTTCAATTAGAATAAAAGAAGTTTTAATTTGAAAATGTTGATTTTGGAAAAAAAAGCCATGGTTTTGTTTGTAATGCTAATTTTGGAATTATTTGCAGCTAAAAGTTTTCATTGGTTTTTTCTTGAAAATGGTTTGGATCAATTTCTTATTTTATGCAATTCAAATATGCACCAATGTCAAACATGACTATTATGTCCAATTTGAAATCATTTGAAAATACCAAAGTGCTTTTGATGAAATATTTTCTAGAAGTAACTTGTTCCAAAGCAGAAAGAAAATCAGTTGGAACCTTTTCAAGATTTTGAAGATTTTAAGGTTCCTAATTTGGTTCAAGATCACTTTTTGTGTTTTCTTCTAAATATTTTGAGAGAAGAAATTAAAGGGTTTGGTTGTGTTTAAACTCTTTAAGTTTTGTTTGATAGTCTTGATTTTAGTTTAGAGTTCTTGTATTATGAGGGTTGATTTTCTAGAATTTTTCTTGGTTAGAATAGTAGTTAGATCATAAGAAGATCTAGAAGTTGATGGAGTGGTATTAAAGAGTTTTGTCTCTTATTATTGGAAAGTTTTCAAAAGGTTTTGTAGGTATTCTCTTTAGAGGTTGGGATTTGTAATGTATTTAATAAGTTTACAAGGGTTTGTTGGTCTTTTGTAAAGTTGTCTACTTATTTGGATTATAAAGAAATAGAGGTTTGGAGTTCATTAGTTTAAAGAATTTCTTCATCTAAGCAATAAGAAAAGTCAAAATCAGAACTTGAAATATTTAGTAGTATGACTTCCAATTTCAAAAACGGTTTCCAGTTTTAGGTGTAGTTCTTGGATTTTTTTGTTGAGTTTGCATTATTTGGAGGTGTGTCCTTTCTTTTGACACTTGAAACATGTAAGGTCTTTGTAAAACGATTTAAAGGCAGATGGCTTTGATCTTAGTTTAGACTCAGATATTTTTGTTTTCCTAGGTTTGAAGTAATAAGTTTGGTTATCTCTTTGCTTTTGGGACCTTTTGCAAGTGTGGTAACATTTGGTATTAGCATATTTCTTCCTATCAGGCTTAAAAAGTTTTGGAAGTTTGAGGTGTTATCTTCAAAATGACATTGTTTCATTTCTCATTTGAGGTGTTTTTGAAGTTTGAAATCTTGACAAATCTTGAATCCTTCTTATAAGGGAAAATTGATTACTTCTCCATAGGTTAACAGATCATATGAAATTGAATTTTCATAGGTGGTTTTGATGGTTTGTTAACTTTTTCTCTCAATAGGGTTACAAATCTTGCTAGGAACTTTTATTTCCAAAAAGGATGGTTAGAGTCTTCTTTAAGTATAACTTTGGTAAGGAAAGTATTTTTATAGCTTTGAAACTCACTAAGTTTCTTACACCTAAGATTTGTAAGTAACTCAACATTTTTGTCTCTAAGATGAGAAGGGTTTCTAATGAAATAAAGGGAAGTTGTAAGGATAAGACATACTACAGTATCTTCGATAGGGTTACTTGAGCTATATAAGATGTGTGCATCGTCTTATTTTGTTTTAATGGCTCTAAAGATTTGATCTTGTTGATCATTAGTAAGATGGTAATCCCACCATCTTTTAAGTTGTCTTGAAAATTGTACTATTAGAAGTTCAACAACAGTTTTGTCTAGAGTGTGCTGTTATAATCATCTATTATGGAATCCTAAGGATTTTGTATTATAACATGCCATCAATATTCAATATTCCATTCATAAATGGAAAAGGCATTAAACTTGTATTGATTTAATAAATTTGGTTTGTTTTTAAGGTTAAGATATAGAACTGCAAGTTAAGAAATGGGTTTTGGCTATGAGATATAGTTGATCTAAGGTTTTAATACTTGTAAAGGTAGTTCACAAGGTTTGAAATGAAAATTTTCTTCAAATTTGCTGGAATCTATTTGGGATTTATTTCCTAAAGTGTTGACTTACTTTTTTGTAAAAGAAGAGGATGGTTCAAAAGCAATTAATTTTGCTTTGATCTCTTGAATGTTCTAAAGCAGTTAATTTTGCTTTGACCTCTTAAATGAAGGGATTAACAGGTTTTTAAGGATTTTCTAATTTATAAGGTTAAATGGGTTTGAAAACAAGTTGTTTAACCTTCGTGATTTTTGGTTTTGTAAGAATTTTTTGGATGGTATACTGTTGAATCTAATTTTCTTTTTGGTTTAGCTAGGTACCAATGGTATAGAGATGTGTATTTGAGAAATTATTTTGCTGAATGATCATTTTGGAATGTTTTTTTGAGTCAATTTCTTGGGAAAATTTATAAGGTGCAAAATCAACAATATTCTATTAATGGGTAATTTTATTTTTTCTGAGGGGAGGGTGTTCAAACTTTATGACTCAATCATTATGAGTAATCCATTCTATGAACTTACTATGAGAAGTTACGAGGTTTGCAGAGTCTTTAGAAGAAGAGTTTTCAAAATGAAATTTTTTGAAAGGCCAGATGTAATTCATCTAAGGGGTATAGTTTGAAAACCAATTAAAAAATAACATGTCTTTTTTATGAAATAAGAGAAAAACATAGTAATCCTTTTGGATTTCTTTTCTTTTCATAAGAAAATATTTGAAAAAATAATCTCTTTTTACTGTGTTATGTGATGCATAAAAATCATTATGTGAGAGTTTTTTGTCAAGTTCAAAAGTATTTTTAGAATTTTTTTTTAAGCAAGCAATTCATTTTGGATTTTTTCTGTGTTAGCTGAAGGTGTTGTAAAGGTTAAGGGTGATTGTTCTTATGGGTTTGTGTAGATAAGATGAGGAATATTTGTATGGTAATCTATTATTTGGAAGAAAGTTCTTGGAATATTGAAGGTTGAAGATCTTGAAAGTTTTATAGGTAGGTTTATGGTAAATGGGAGGTTGGAAACACATCCTATGTTTATTATAAAGGAAGTGGAATTTGTATCAATATATCTAAAACTTGTTGATTTCCTATTAAAGAGTAGGAAAACTTTTTCGTCTTGAATTGGATTATTTTGGAAATTTCTGTATTTGGTTCAAGCTATTTTAGAGGTTGAGATTTAACTGCTCTTTCGAGGATTTAGTCATCAAAAAAAGTAATTTCTTTCCATTGGATGAATATAAAGATAATAGTGTTTGAACACGATAGGTTTATTTGTTGAAGAAGGATTTCTCTTTTTTAGGATTGAAATTTGTATTTGGATGCAAATGCAGAAATCATTGATTTGTAATGAATTTTGTAAATCAATGCAATTGGAATAGAGCCTTCTAGTATATTGTAATTATAGGTTTTAATTTGTAAGACCATGCTTTGTAAAATGTTTTTATTAGACAAAGAAACAATTAGATTTGGATAACAATTGAAGGAAATGATCCAAAACACATATTAAACTCTATTGTAGAAAGAAAAGAATCTTAAAAATTTGTAAATTTAGTATTTCTAAGAACTAGTAGAATAAAGGTGCTTAAGCCTTCTTTTATGAGTAGTTTGATACCTACTTGTACCAAACTACTATAAATGTATTTGTAAAGAATTTTGAGAATGAAGATGAATAGTTTCAAAAGGTTTCAAAAGCTGCATATCTCTTTCTTTAATTTTAATCGTAAAATTGTTTTCAAAAACATTAAATTTTGAAATTTTGTAAATGAAATCTTTTTGCACTTTCAAAATTTTCTAATCATTAATTCTTTTATTGAAATCTCTTAAAGTAATCTCATTGGTGTTGGTTATTCTTTGAGATTCAAATCATATTGATGTAAAGGTATTGGAATAGGAAGTAGTTTTATAAAGAATTAAGTTCATATTTGTGAATTGAAGTTTTACACACACTCAAAATTGGGGTTTTACATAAACTCAAGAATTAAGGTTTAGGTACAGTAGACTTCCTATAATCCACAAACTTTTAATGGTCACACAGATGTCCTAATGACTCACATATATCTTAGTAAACAACACAATGACGAATGAGCTTTAAGTATAACACACTCGAAAGGATAATGTGATTGACACTATAATGCAGAGGTATGCTTTACGTCACAATTCCAAAATGTATTTTACACCACAATGCAAAATTATGAATTAATAAACATGTAAAATCTATATTATGTTTCAATGTAATTAAAACAATTGAGAAACACTCCAAACAAAATTGTCACTAAAAATCTAATAGCAAAATTTTCAAGACAACCAAAACTTCCAAACTTAAATCAAGATCAAAGTCATCTACCTCTAAACCCTTTTATAAAGACCTTACCTATTTCAACTGTCAAAAGAAAGAACACACCTCCAAATATTGCAAACTCAATAACAAAGATCTAAGAACTACACCTAAAACTAGAAACCATTTCCAAATTGGAAGTAATATTACAAAATATTCATAATTCTAATTCTAATTTTTTTGAGTACTCAGATGAAGAACCACTTTAAATTGATCAACTACAAATCTCTACTTCTTCAAAATCCAAACCAAGATTCAAAGATGTACACACCCTTACAAAAGACCAATAAACTCTTGTAAAACTTCTTGAATACATTACAAATTCCAACCTCTAAAGAGAATACCTAGAAAACCTTTTTTAAATTATTAAGTTCTTTATAATATTTTTCTTGAATTATTACTCTCTATCTTTTGAATAATTGTTAAGAAATTAAAGTCTTTTGTTATAAATAAGATTCCCTCCTTAATAAATCTTTATTTTAAAACAAAATTATCATTTTCATTCATATTTTTCTAATTAGAAAACTACATTTTATTATACATTCGTGAAAGTAATGATAACTTATTTTTACTCAATTTCATTTCAATAGTATATATTGTTTTGTAATAAGATTGTGGAATAGTTTTGTTAAAATTGACTACTAAAATCATAGATTCAAAATTAAAAAGATTATCATTTATTGAACTTCTAGATTTTATAATATTAATGTATCAAAGCTTTTGAGAAAGAAAAATTATTTCCACATTACCTTTATCATATTGAATAATTTAAATAAATTTTATTGTAGATGTTATTTGTTTAGGTAATTAAATATTTTGTAAATTCAATTTTTTAGGAAGTATCACCTGTGACTAGTTTAATAATTTAGAAGTTTTTACAAAATGTTTATCAAACTCAATTTCTATTAAAAGAGTTCAATCTCAATAATTTTATTATTTGGTATTACAGATTTTAAAATACAAGAATTCAATTGAATTATCATTGTAAAATACAATAATGTGTTAAAATTAATTATTTTTACCTAAATGAGTGAAAATTAAGAAAAGTTTAATTTATTTCATTTTAGCATTTAAAAAAGAATTCAATTACATTTATTTATTTAAATATTTATAGCAAATTAAACATTAAAAAAATAATTAAATTACAGTTTATTTAGTTTTATTTTATTTTATTTTTGCTATCTTCATTTATGGATGTGTATTTTTTGTTGTCTCTAATATTTTACCACCTTTTAAGTAAAAGAAGGCTATAAGTGAAAAAATTGGTTCTAAATTTTTACAATTGAATTCTAAAAGTTTTTACATTTCTAATTAAATTTTAAATTTTTTAAATTCATTTCAAATCATTTTTTAATGAAAAAAAATCAAACAATTAATAATTTGTATTTAATCAATATATAATTTTTAATAATTTTAACTATTATTTTGCCTAAAAAAGTCTAATTTGATACAAATTTTAAAAGTATAAAACTCAAATGAAAATGTAAAATAATTTAAAACTTAATTATAAAAATTTAAGAATATTTTTTTATATATCTCATGAAGGAAGTTATATTAAAATATTTTTTGGTTTTGAAAGAGCTTGTGTTTCACAAATATGAGTATGGGTGTTGCAAATGTGATGAGATCAATATAAAGAATCAATTTATTTTTAAATTTAATTTATAAATTTAATAAATATCAAATAATAATATAAAATAATAAAACATTAATAAATATAAATTTATAATAGAAACCGTTGCCTATAACAGCAGTGGTTGTCTAATGTTATATATTATTGAATGAAATATACACCGTAGATTCAAGTATTGTGCACTTATACGTTCATTTTTCTTTTTATTTTTCTCGAATTTTCTCACCTCTAGTATTCAGTTTGCTTCGCCGTTTCTCCATAGTTGTCATCTGTGCTCTCCCTTCCATCTATCTCATCCCTTCTAGATTTTCAGACTCTGTAGCGCCCTTGTTGTTTGTGGCTTTTTTTTTTTTTTCTCAATTTTTATTCTTGTTTCCTCCTTTCTCCTATATTCCTTTAGACCCTAAAACCACGATTTTGTACGTCAAAAACTGTTATGGCTCACTGTCAGGTCCCAGAGGGTAAGAGAAGAAATTAGGGGTTGTGGTGAGGAAGGGACAGAGAGATCAAAGGAAATAGAGAGAGAAAGTAATTTGATTTTCTATTAACATTTGTTTCTCAACCAGAGCCTATCCAATTTATAAACATTGTTAATTAGTTTAACAACCATCAGTGGCTGATGGCTGCTTATTATCGCAATGCACCGTTTCATTAATGATTCTATCCCCTAACGATAACAGCTACGACGTTCTAATGGAATCCCATCAACTACAATCAATGGTCACAATTTGATTGATGAAACGATGTTAGTTAGTTATTGGTAACGAAAAATTACAATTGAAATTCAAAGGGTTACAACAATGCACCAATCTTGACCAATCTCCCCCACCAAAATGAGCCTTGTCCTTAAGAATGAAAATGTGGAAATTGAGTCGCAATGAAAGATCAATCCTCCCACGTGGTGTCAACTAGAGCAAGATTAGACCACTAGAGAAGCACCTGAGTAACAGCTTGGTTATGCCTCTTAACAATACGATCATCCAATATGGCAACTTGTTTCACTAGAGGCTGTCCATCTTGTCCCGTCAATGGTAGCTCAGGCATTAGCGGATTCTAGTGTCCCACCGAATGCTTCAACAAGGAAACATGAAAAACTGATTGACTAGAAAAGCCAGCAAGAAGTTAAAGCTTATAACCCATGCGACCAATCTTGGTCACAACAAGGAATGGATCGTAATACTTAGAAGTCAATTTGAGATTCTTGTGCAGAGCAACTAATGTTTGTCAATAGGGCTAAATCATTAAGGACACCCAGTCACCCATAGAGAAAGAACATTTAGTTTTGTTCTTAGTTGCAAACTGCTTCATCCTCAATTTTGCCTCAGAAAGCTACTCCTTCAACAACCAGTCATATGTTGTCTTTCTTGCAATAAGGATTCAACGGTAGCAACCTTAGATTCACTTAAGGGCAGCTCTGCCAAGTGAGATGGGGCATATTCATAGAGAGCTTGAGAAAGGGGTGTCAGGATGAGCTTCCCGGTAAGGGGAAAGCTCCGCAGATGCGCAAGTGAGGAGGAACGTGCGTGCATTGTAATATGTATGTGTGGGATTAGAAGTTGTCATCAATCATTTTAAATACAATTAAAACACCATAATAACTCGGTTTGTTTCACTAGAATTCTTTAAAATTTGGCAAGAGTTGCAACTAACTCGGTCTCCTTTTTTCTGTTTTTTTTTTTTCCCCTTTTTCCTTTTCCCATTTTCCAGCCGCTGTCCTTTTCTTTCATTTTCCTTTCTCGGCTTCTCGTACCCCAATTCTTTTGTCCCACAAAATCACCCAAACAGCCCCAGAATCTCTCTCTACACAGACCATTTCATTAGTCATTTTCATATGTTCGGACTAAAAAAAGCCTCAAAAATGGTGTTTTTTACTAGCTTTTGGGATAAGTATGGTAAAGACAAGGGGGTGATAACTGCCGGTGGTGAGACGTCACCGATCTTCGATCGACACACGGAAAGTACCAATGGATAGATCGTCACCTGTTGAATCTACCAGTGCTGGTCTTGAGCGATAATGGTGGCTGAAAGTGAGGCAAATGGGAGATGGAACAGAGAGCAACATCCAACTTTGAACCGACGATCGGCACAACCCTGAGCTCTATTTGGCGCGTAAGGGTACTGTTGGATTGAGTGGGGGAAGGCACACACCAATCGGTGCTGGTTTCGAGTCAGAATGTCACAAGTTGGTGGCATGTACGGAGGCAGTGCCACAGTCAAACTTGGGATGCTTTGTCGGTTTGTGTGCTTATAGGCCTCCTTTTGCTCTACTGTTTTCGCGTGTGTGTAGATCAACTTGCGAGGATTCTGAAGGTGCCTTCATTGTGTTTTTTGGTGGGCTAATGGCAACTGGTGGTGACCGACGATGACTTTTTTCGAGACAGAATACTTGACTTCCAAGTATTTTCTTTGCCTATTTGACTATTTTTTTTTTCTTTTTTCGATATATCAGTATATACATATATCAACACATAAAAAAAGAAAAAGGAAAGTATACAGATCTTATCTTTGCTATACAGAGGAGGAAGACTAGGAGTCTCAACTCAAGATCAGTGTTTATTTTGACCTGATTTCGGTGCTCATGTGTGTGTGCGTGTGCGTGTGGTTATGCATTGAGCTTCTCTGTTTATGAGTAATGTGCCTTTGTTGGTTGATTATTGCCCCTTATGTACCAAGTGAATTGACAGATACACGCTAAATAATCATCGGCGGCATAATATTAACGATTAGACCCCTTACCATTATTACTTGGTTTTGATGTTATTTTACTAGCCCAGATTGTGGTTTCGAGCTTGATCTGAATCGTTTGTGTGGTTGTGTCCTTTAAAAGGGAAAAGAAAATTTTAAAAAAAATACAAATGTCTCTTAATTCTATTGTGGGTACCTTTACTTCTAATATTACTGACCCAAGGGAGAATCTCCACCACTTGGGTTGTCTGTATATGTTTCTAGTTATTTGATGATAATCTAAGTAGTTTTAAATGCTCACGATGATTTATGAGGCACTTAAAATTTCTTCTATCTCTTTATGTGATGTCTAATTACACATATTGTTCTATCCGGCTCTCTCTACCTAAAAGGATTAATTTGGCCAAAAGAAAAACTTTTTTGGCCCCAAAAATTCCTCGTCTAATCAATTGCCTTTCTCTCTTGTGATGTCCCAAAAGGAATCTTTTCCAGGGTTCCCTTCTCCTATAATAAATGCTAACTTCTTTTAATATCTCATGGGTTTTTAACTTACAAAATTCATACTTAGATCAAGCAATTAAACTTTTAAGAGAAAATTGAACTGATACCGTTGCTTAACATGGGATCTTTGAGAAGGGGAGGACCCTTTTACAATTTAGTAATGTCATGTACACTCAAAAGCAATATTTTAAGTTTTGAGCTTAATTTAAGTATTGCACTAATTGTTGACTCCCCTTTTTAAAGGTATGATATAAATTATATATTGAACATTAGTAGCAATTTATTTTTTATTTTTTCATTTTTTTCTTTTATTTTTCTTATTACTTTATTTACTCTTTCACATTTTAATAACAATATGTGATCCAAATTTACAAAACTAATTCCTCACAAGAGTGAACAAATAGACAAAATAGGAGTACAATAGGGCGCCTTCTTAGGAAAGAATGGCAACTGTAATTGTACCACCACTTAGCCAGATGTACCCATCTACTCCACTGTAAAGGCCTTTGGAAGGTCATGCAACACAAGTAAATTTCTAATCATCTATTAAGCCTTTCAATTTACCCATTTGATTGAGGATAGTAAGCCGTGTTGAGGTGCAATTTTGTTCCTAAAAACTTGAAGAGCTCTTACTAAAATAGGCTGATGAAGGCTTTGCCCTTATTAGAGACAATGGAATGAGGCATGTCATGGAGTCTGAAAATCTGCTCCATAAAAATCTTAGCGACAGAGGGAGCAGTAAGAGGATAAGTGAGAGCAATGAAGTAGCCATATTTACTAAAGCAATCTATGACCACAATTATGACTTCTTTCCCTTCTAATTTAGGTAAACCCTGAATAAAATCCATGCTAATATCCCTCCAAGCCTGTGTAGGAATTAGCAGAGGCCGTAAGAATTCGGGATACTTCACATTCTCCCTTTTAAATTTTTTACATATGTCAGAATGCTAGATGAGCTGTTCGATATCCTTCTTTAACCCAGACCAATAAAAACATTGTTTCAGCCTATGATAAGTGGGTTTGGGACTAGAATGCCCATCCTAGGCTAAACCATGGAACTTAGTCAGCATCTGCTGCATTAGACCACCATTAGACCCAATATAAATCTTACCCTTATAACAAGACTAAACACCACTTCTTGCAACTTAAATAGATCATAAAGGTGACTTAGGGATTTTGGCTCTCATATCTTCATCACAAATTTAATAAAGTCATTTAGTCCACCTATGTAGATGGACATGAAATATTCTTCTCTGAGTTAAGGGTTTGCACTCTTCATAAGGGCCTTCGACTGTCTAAATCTCTCTTGATACTCATGCAAAGAACCAATTTGAGTTAATTTGTTAAATTTCTGTACAACATTACAAAACTTGCTAATACCAAACCACACATATAGGCCATCTGCAAATTTTTTCCAAGTAGCAGCAGTTTGGTTAGCTGACCAACCTTTAAATCACAGCTCAACTTACTCTCCCAAATACATTGCCGCTAACTTAACCCTATTCTCATTTAGAATATTACAAATTCAGAAATATTTATTACACTTCATAATCCACTCCCTAGGATGTGTATCCTCAAAATAGAGCAAAGTAACCCTAGGGTTCCAAATTGAGGTTCCTTCCACAGATCTAGCCTTATTACTCACAGAACTACTTTCTTTCCTCATAAATTCCTTCGGTAATGGAAGAATGCTAGATTGATCACGCTGAGCACTCGACTTTGCCATAAGTATGGAATTAACAGTGAGGGGAGGATCTCTTGGCTTACCACGATCAAGAAACTCTATCAATTTTGAGACAATAGCTCTACCAGTTGCTTAAGGGCAATGTTATCTTTGCACAAACTAGTGTAATGTTACTCGAGCCAGTGCACCACATCTTCCTTCTCCATCGCCATTGTTGGGTTCAAGATCACCATCGTCTTAGTCTTCTTTGCCAGCTTGCAATCAAAAATTTCCACAAAATCAAATGCTCTGATACAAACTTGTGAGGTTCCAAAAGGTAAGAGAAAAAAAATTAAGGGTTAAGGTGAGGAGAGGAGAGGGATTAAAGGAACTAGAGAGAGAAAAAAGTTAGAGAGAGAGAGTAATTTGATTTTCTGTTAATAGTAGTCTCTCATCCAGAGCCTATCCAATCTATACGCGTGGTTAATTAGTCTAACAACTATCAATAGCTGCTTACTATTTACAATGCACCGTTTCACTAATATTTCTATTTAATGACATTTTGACGGAATCTCATCAATTTTCTTTTCCAAAAGACTGAATGCATGCCTTTGGAGGAATCTTTGGATGAAGTGCGCCGAAGACGGTGCTCTTGATGGAGGTAAAATTTTCCTTTCTAAAAGATTATCGCGGAAATTGAAATTTCCTGGGTTTGTTGTTGTCTAATTTGTTAAGAGTTTTGCAAAAGAAAACTTCATCAAAGATTTTGGTAACCAGAGAATTTACGAGCTAGGAAACAAATCATCCAACTATCAAATTGAAACAAATGCTTTCCTTGTTTTAGTTTTCTTTTCTCCAAGGAGCTTGATTATGTTAATTGTTCCGTGTTCTCACAGGACTTTGTTGCCGAGGCCATTAGGAAGTGCCGGAGCATCAAGAAGCCTTATTCAAGGTCTATTGTTGGTTCTACCTTGGAGATCATCCGGTAAAGGAGAATGTGAGTAGCCAGAAATTCAAAATACTGCTTTTGAGGCTGCACTTCGATAATGTTGATTTATCTAGGCTTGCAATTGTGTAGGACGAATCATTTTCAAGTTTTTTTTTTTTTTTATTCTAAATGCATGTGTTTTAGCTAGCTAAGTGTCGGCAAGATTTGGTGTTAAATGTCTATACAAAGTAAAAAATTTAAAACCGAATTACGGATGAGGTCTTCTACTATGTCTACTTTTGGATATGACGATCTTTGGCAATGAAATCATCCTATGAGTCTTCATAGATAATTATCTTTTAAGTCCTTAAACAGGGACATGGACTTTATTGGTTCTTTCTTGATGTTTGGCCAGAATTAGTAACATTTATCTACCATAACAGGGAAACTATCAAGCGGAGATATGTGCTGCAAGGATTTTTGCTATCAATTCTAACGTGAAAGTTTATTTTCTTTCTACGTTGAAAAGTCAAAAAGGATACTAAAGCTGACCTTTTAATGATGTTTCTCTCCCTTTTCTTTTTTTTTTACTTGTTCATAGTGATGCTTTTCTTATTCTCTTATTATTATTAGTAGTAGTTTCCTTAATCAATCTCTTAATTTCAACTTTAGTTACTGTCTTCATGACTATATATATATATGTATAAAATGTAGTTGTGATGATCCAATGCAATTTGCACAGGCATGATGAGTTGTTACTTCTAAGCAGTTATTCATCAAAGAGTTGCTCATACCATTCGTTGGTCAAATAGCTACATTCAGATAAGTATTTGAACTTTCTTGTGGTGATTAAGTCTGTTATGATTTTGATATGTGTTGCATAGGCAAATAAATGCTATGTCTTTGTTGGAAATCCCAAAGATTATATTATGAAAATAGCCAAAATCTTCTTCCTCGTACTTTGGTTGGCCCCATTACATGGATGGGCTTCCCAAGTTCTGTCGTATGCATCTTGGGTCTGCCAATAAGCATTGAGTGAGCAAAGTATTCTGGAGAACAAAGGGCATGGTAGCCAGTCCGGAGGAATCATCATCAGTGCAGTCAAAATTATTCCAGTGACAAGGAGAATGCATCCATAAATTCACCGCATGACCTTTCCTGTACAACCATTGACAAGTGATACTATGCAAAATCTTACAGAAGGTTAAGGCCGGAGAAGTGGGTTTGGTGTTATTGACACTAAGGTCAATTATTCCTTTCGATATATACATTCCATCTTTAAAAAACTCAAACTTTTCCCACCAGCAGATGCTAATTTTTCGTTTGAGCCAAGGTACACGTGAAATACCTTCTTTAAAGATATTAATCTGCTTAGGCATAATATGGTAGTCCCATATCATGTGGCAAAATTCAATATCTTATCCTTAACTTTCGTGATTTTCTCACAAAACTGTTTATAAATGATTTCAACCTTTAATGGTATTGTGATTGGGAGTAGGCCTCATTCGACAAATCAAGTTTGGATTTGAATAAATCAACTAAATTTCTTTTGTTAGTTTTATAGAACAATGCTCTTTTTCAAACTTCTACATAGTCAAAGTAGTTGAAAGTTTTAATGTTCTATCATTCTTTTAATTTTCTATAGTCGAAGAGATCACCTTGCCATTTGTTAGAATGAATAATTTTTTTGATCTAAAATTTGGCGTAAGTCTAATTTTTAGCCCCTCCATAGCCTATTTCTTGTTCAATGGGCTCAATAAGTACCAATTTTGTCTCAATTAAACTTTATCGATAATAAGAGTAAACTTTCTTGGTGATACGAGGATAAATATTATCTTCTAAATAAAATCTTGCAACCTCATAAGTACAAAACAAAGCAGTGCATAGTTATTTTTAATAACACATAAAAAATTTATAAACTTTGGAATAAAAAGATGCATTAAATTTATTTTGTTCATGAATTTGAATCTTTTATTAATCATATTGTATGTCAATCGTTGAAAAAACTTTAACTTCATAAAACTTATTTAATAAATCTCTTTTATTTGAAATACGATATTTAATCCACCTTAAAATCTTATTTAAAAATTTATAATTAATAATTAATAAAATAATTTTGTATTTGAGTTTAACAATAGATTTTACATAAAATGCTAAGTAACTTCATGGCCTGTTAGTTTTTTTTTTTTTTTATAATTAGCCCCTTTTATAGTAATTCATCAATTTCTTTTCTAAATATTGTCATATGCCTTAGTCCCATAATAATAGATTTTACATTCATGAGAATTTGATTTTTGGAAAAAGTCAACTCATAAGGTAATCTAATGATATGTTTCTTTTTATCCCAAAAGGTAATAGGTATTTTTGCACATATCATTTTGATTTCTTCTTCTTTCTAGTTTCCTTTATTTTCTTTTGAATAATAGGATCATCAATTTTTTGTTTCAAATGTTAATAAATGATGCGAAAAACTCCAAAAAAATGAAGCTTAGGGACCCAATGCACATAATAAATCAAAAAATAACCAAGAAAATTAAATCAGACTTTAATAACACAAACCCTAAACTCAACATTCAAAGAAACACAAACTTAAGGTATTTAATAAGGATATGGATACCACACTTCAAAAAAGAAAGAAATTGAAGTGATAAATCGAGTTGAACACCACAAGAAGAAATACCTTTTAATAAGTTCTTTAGTTCTCAAAAGAACCAATGAAGAAAACCCTTGTTTTTTATTTGACTCAAAATTGTCTGATATTTTAGAGCTTACAAGAAGGTGTCTATTTATAGGTTAAAATAGCAATCCTAAAGTACTTAGGACAAATTTTTACATAGAAAACATTCACTTTTATATAATCACATATTTAGGAAGAACTTTTATTTAGGAGTGAATGTTATTACTTAGTCTTGGTTTATTAAGTACTTCAATCATATTAATAAGGTTTTGACACTCTTCCATGTTTGAATTTGCACCATTTGTAACTGAGTTGACTTGAATGTCCTCAATTAGCTCATTTAATACTTCTTTCATCTTTTTGGCTCTAACTTATGTTATTGGACCTTTTAAAATGTGCAATGGACCTCTTGCATCCTTTAAAGTCTTCTACCCATCATCTCTAAGGTTTTTATCATTCCTCCTCTCCTCAAAAGGATTTGCCCTTGAATCATCACTTTGTTTATACTTAATTATGTAAGGAAAGGTCTTAATGAATTCAATTCACTTGGCATGTCTCTTGTTCAACTTTCCTTACTCCTCAAGTGCTTTAAAGATTCATGGTTAGTATAGATGACAAACTCCTTAAGCCAAAAAGTAATGTTTCCATGTCTCCAAAGCCTATACCAATGCATACATCTTTTTATCAAAAACAAGATAATTAAGACTTGCTCTATTTAGCTTTTTACTAAAGTAAGCAATTTGGCACCTTTCAATGATTTTATTGATTGCTTGACAATCAACACACATCCTCCAAGTTCCATCTTTCTTGAGTACAAATAGGACAAGAACAACATAAGGACTCATGCTTTTCCTCATATATCTTTTCAAAATAAGTTCCTTAATATGCCTTTGAAACTCCTTTATCTCCTTAAGATTACTCTTATATGCTAGCTAGTTTGGGATGGATGCACCAAGGATGAAATCAATTTAATGTTTTATTCCTTTCTTAGGTTGCAATCCACCTAGGATATCTTCAAGAAATACATCTTCAAATTCCTACGATAGAGTAATAACAACACTAGCCAAAGACAGATCAAACTTGTTAGTGTTAAAATAAGTCGCTTTGTACAAAAGTACGATCATAGGCTATTCGGCATAAAATACTCTTTTGACATCACTTTCTTGTGCATAGAAACTTTCTATTATCTTCTCTCTCCCTCTCTCTCTCTCTCTCTCTCTCTCTCTCTTGTGTCCTCACATTTTCTCCTCTCTTTTCTTTTTTTTTTAATCTTTTGTTTCTATTCACTCTTATTTTTAATCCTTAACTGATCCTCATAAGTTTGTTGAGTTGATAATAATACAAAAGTGACAGATTTTTCAATCATTACAAAGGAATATCAATTCTTGAAACTATCATGCATAACTCGCCTATCAAATTACCATGACCTTTCTAATAGAATATGACTTGCATGCATAGGTACAACATCACATAAAACTTCATTGTGGTACCTTCTGATAGAAAATGACACAAGCACTTGCTCATTTACCTTGACTTCACTACTCTCATTTAACCATTAAAGTTTATATGACCTAAGATGTTTCATAATAGGTAAATTCAGCTTCTCAACCATAGTTGTGCTAGCAACATTAGTGCAACTCCCACCATCAATAATCATACTACATACCTTATCTTTAATAAGACACCTTATCTAAAAGATGTTATCTTGTTATACCTCATTTTCTTCCTTCACTTACACATTCAATACTCTTCTTATGATGAGAGCTACTTCATTAATCGAATACTCCTTTCCATCACTTTCACCCTCTAATGATGGCATAAAATTATCATTTGATTCACTTATAGTTTCAACATCATCGTTACCTCTCAAGATCATTACATGTTTATTTGGACATTGAGATGCAATGTGACCCCTACCCACACACTTAAAATATTTAACATCTCTATTTCTACTTAGTTGGGGGTCAAAATTACTTGCCTCCTTGCTAAACTCATATTCTTGTGCTTAGCTAGCTCGACTTTAGACTTGTCATCGGCCCTATCATCCCTTTTACTCCAATTCAGCTTCCAAGATGAGGTAGAACCCAAATTCTACCCAAACCATATGGAACCTTTTCGTTTAAATTATCTTTCAACTTTCATTGCCATATGCACTATGTCTTCTAATTCCACGTAATGTTGCAATTCAACCATGGTTGCTATGTCTCTATTTAGCCCTTGTAGAAATCAAGTCATAGTTGCCTCTATATCTTCTATATTCACCTTAATCATGGAAATCTTCATCTCCTAATGGTAGTCTTTTACACTTTTGGTGTCCTGAGTAAGCCCTTACAGCTTTTGATATAACTCTCTGTAATAATGATTAGGGACAAACCTCCTCCTCATGATAGCCTTGATCTCCCCCCATGTATCAATAAGCCGCTCACAATTCCTTCTCCTAGTCAAAACAAGTTAATCCCACTAAATAATAGTATAATTAGTAAATTCAACAGCAGTAAGTTTTACCTTTTTCTTCTCAAAATAGTTATGACAGTTAAAAACCAATTCAACCTTTTTCTCCCATTTTAGGTATGCATCAAGATCATTCTTACCTTAGAACGAAATAATTTTCATTTTAATACTACCCAAATCATGATCATAGGTGTCTTGCCTACCAAAATCTCTCTAATTCCTTCTATTGTTGGGAGTTCTAACCACAATAGTTTGATCGTCAAATTCATCATCTTCTACATCATCTTCATGGTCATAGGCATGTCTTAATTGCCTTCTTGCTTTACAAGCTTCATATTCCTCATGCCTCCTTTGCAACTATGCTATTGTATTAGATTGCTTGTCCATTCTCTCCTTTATATCATCAAATCTAATATTCATAAGCTCAAATTGTTGTTGCATAACTTTGATCATAAAGGATACATCAGTAGCTCCCTCATAAGTCATAATATTATGAGTTTAGTTCATCAGTACCTTTGTCTTTGAAAGTCATAATATTATGTCTGCATAAAATAATTAGGATACCTCACAGAACACTCCTTCACATGTTTCACTTAAAAGAAAACAAAAAAGTGTCACACTCCCTCATGTTTACACTTTTTATGGCTTTTTCTTAATATGAACTTGCACTCTTACCTTTTACCACTCAAATTTCCCCTTTCAGCTCTTTAAAGAACTAAACAAACTATATGAAGAGGATTGATTTTAAACAAAATAAGATAAATAACATATAATTGAAAAAATTAGAGAACAAGAAGTCAAAAAATGAAAAAGGATATCAAGGCAAACGAATTTAATGAACTAAACTCACAAAAATCAGAATATAAGGTTAAACCTAGAGAACAAATTTGGATAACAAAACAAAAAAAATAGATGACAGAATTAGAGTTAAGTAAGAAAACTATATTATTATTATGGTTAATATGACCAAACTATTAACTTTTATCAATAACTTAAATTTAATGCCTTCTTTATTTTGTTCCTCTTCTTTTCTTTTTCTTTTTTTTCTTTTTTCTTTTTTTTGTTGCTCTTTCTTCTTCTTTTTTTTTTTTCCTTTTCTTTTGCTCAACACAAAACAACAATAAAATATTTAGACACAATAATTGGAATTGAAATTAGCACATTTTTTATAGTTATGATCTCAAACAAACAAGCAAAGAGAGAAGTATTGCAAACAAACAGATTAGTGCATCATTTGAATGGTAATGCACTTAATAGACAAACTAAACAAAAATAAATAAATCACAAGGGAGAATATTGAAAAATGAGTTGATTCAACTTTATTTAGAGTCAATACCAATTGATGCAAAAAAAACCCCAAAAAGACATGAATTAGTGACCTAACACACACAAAAAATCAAAGAACAACCAAGAAAGTTAAATCAAATTTTAATAACACAAACCCTATACCTAACGTTCAAAGAAACACAAACCTAAGGTATCTAAGGTATTTAAGAAGGATATAGATCTCACACTTCAGAAAATAAAGGAATTGGGAGTGATAAGTCTGGTTGAACACCACAATAAAAAGTACCTCTTGATAAGTTCTTTAGTTCTCAAAAAACCAAGGAAAAAAACCCTTACTTTTTATTTCATTCAAAATTGTCTTATGTTCCAGAACTTACAAAGAGGTGCTTATTTATAGGTTAAGATAGCAACCCTAAAAAGGTATAAATTCCTACTTAGGATAAATTCTTATTTAAGAGAAATTCTTATCTAGAACAACTTTACATAGAAAACATTCACTTTTATACAATCACATATTTAGGAGTAACTTTTATTTATAAGTGAATGTTATTACTTAGTCCTAGTTCATTAAGTACTTCAATCATATTAATAAGGCTTTGACACTCTTCCATGCTTGAAGTCACACCATTTGTAGTTGGATTGGCCTAAATGTCCTTAATCAACTCATTTAGTACTTCATTCATCTTTTTAGCTCTAACTTATATTATTAGACTTTTTGGAATGTGTAATGGACCTCTTGCATCCTTTGAAACCTTTCACCCATCATCTCTAAGGTTCTTATCAATTAGCAATTTCATTACTTAGAGAATTTATAAATTTCTCTTTTCTTTTAATCCTCTGTTGAATTAAATCAATTTATCTAAATTGAGGTGTAGAAACAAATTAGTAACTAAAAAGTTTTTCATCAATTTATACATATATTCTTTTCTTAGTAATCTTTTGAATATTATATAACTTACACAGGAAAGGATTTTCCAAAATAACATTTTAAGATAGGTTTTTAACCACGATAAAAGGAATTGCTAGATAAGTTTCCTAATTACAAATAGTAATTTGAGATAATTTATACTTAATAACAAATTTTTTTTTATTTGTAGTGTTTCTAAAAAATATTTAGAAGGTGTCGATCCTTCATTAATACAATTTATGTTAGCACCTGAATCAATAAATGTCATAACAAATCAATTATTAACAATAATTGTAACTTCAGTATGTCATTTATAGGTAATAACCTTATTAACAAGATTAATGAAATGAAGATCACCTATATCTTCTTGTTTTGAAGAAGTTTCTAGAATTTCTTCTTTTTGTTATTTAGATAATGTCTTAAGGATAATCATCCATTCTTTTAAAGATCGTAATTCTAACTTAAATCCCTTAATTTTGGCTTTAAGCTCATATATAAAGGGTTCTTTTATAGAACTAGAAGGATTTTCTTTAATCCTCTAAATTATTATTTTTAAACTATAACTTTCTTTAAGAGTCTTATTAGAACTAGCCACTTTCTTTAGTTAGATGTAAATATTTTTCTAACTTCTCTTTTCAAAATTGGATCTAGAATTTTATCTATAAGATTTAATTTCATATTATCATCTCTAGTTAAAACTAATAAATCATTATTTTTACACATAGTTTTATAATAATCACATTGTCTTTGACAACTTGATCTAAAATTAGAATTATAGGAAGAATATTCTTCTTTAATAACATCAATTTCTAAATCATCTTCATCTGAATTGCTATTAAATAAGAAAATATTTATTAATGAACTCTTAAAATCCTTATTAATGGATAATTTTTGAATTTTTTGTTTTGTTTTACATTTATTAAAATAACGTGTTATTTTTTTGCATTTATGGCAAACTATTATTTTCTTCTTTTTTGGTTTGCTTTTTTGTTTCTTCTCTTTTCTCTCTTGAGGCTTTTTATAAGAAGATCTTGATCCTTTTTTAAAAGGTTTATGCTTTCTTATTTTTGTAGGAAATATTATAGATAGATAATTTATTTGTTTACAGAAATCTCCTAAAACTCACTTATCTTGAGTTTTTCATTTTATAACTACCAATGTAATTTGATTTCATTATAGAATTTAACTCTTTTAGCAATTACTATTACTAACTCATCATAAGTGTAATTATTATACCTAATGATTTTAAAATGATAAGCTTTAAATCTAATTTTTACTCTTTTAACAAAAGAGTAGGTAACCTTGAAATAAATTTTTCTTTCCAAAATTCATTTTGACTATCTCCTTCTGTAAAAAATTTTGAGCAAAATACCTCTCTATACCACTTAAAATGAGACAAGCTAGTACATTTTAAATTATTAAACTATTTGCAAGTCTTATTTAATAATAAAATAATATTTCTAATAAAGTGATTGGTTCTAGTATATATTACTATAGTCACATAATCAAATAATTGTATCCCATCTTTTATTAGTATTGCTATAAAGATTTGAGTTTTTGTTTCACTTAATAAATAGAAATCCAACCAATTTATAAACTGTCTTATAAAATTACTAGTAATAGTTTAGTAATTTAAGGGCTACTATTGCCCTTAATTTTTAACACAATTACAACAATCATGATGTAATGCAATAGTACTAAAATTTGATGTTTTGTCATGTCATTAAGATTTCATTCAACTAAACCAGTTTTACCATATTAGACATAATTATAATTAGTTTGTTCCTTTAATAAGAGATTTACTAGTGTGAGTGTAGAATAATATAATTTTGTTAGTGTTTTATTAAAGATTATTTTATTTACTTGGTAAGGTTCCTTCAAATTTGAAGGTCCTTCTCCCTGTAGTTATTTATTCATATTAAGAAAAGAAGTAGTATTGTGAAATAATGGAAAAACTATATATTATTATTTCATTTGTTATAAAAGTAGAGTTTATGATATCATTAAAAGTTATAATTTATACATTATAGTTATAAAACTTTATTTTAAGACTTAAAATTGTCAACATCTTTACCAAACTATTGAAACTTTGTTGTAATACTATAGTAGTATTGTAAATTATTATGAAATTACGACTTTATATGGTAAATTACAAGTGTTGTAGTATATACAATAGAGTATTTTGAATAAATATAATATAATTGTTATAAATTATACTGAATAATTTATTATATTATAATATTATAATAGAATTACAAAAGATTGTCTATTATTATCATTTGTGGGTAATGATTAATGTAATAGATTCTTAGCAAGTAAAGTATAAGAATGTTAGAATATCTTTTATTAATAATATTATAATATTTTTTAATAATAGTTTTATTAAAATATAATATAAAAATTAAATAAAATATACTGTATAATTTATAAC
>JAHOYR010000008.1:5707911-5758507 GCA_023213295.1 Bruguiera hainesii
GGTTTTCGTTCGAAAACTTTAAGTATATCCCATACATTTGCCAATTTATAATTTAAATTTCTTAAACTATTAAACCCATAAGGGATTTCATGAATTTGATGTTAGAATATTTCCAAATATATCCTATGAAGGACTTAGTTAAATCAAGTTATTATGTGCTATGATTAATAAGAAATATATTATTTCGTAATTATAGCTTCATTTTACCAACAACCAATAAATCCAAATACCAAAACAGTAACGTGAAACAAGCAAGGACACCCATGAAAAGCAATGAAAGAGCAGACGAGCGGATGGGGGAAACTAGTAAAAGAAAAAAAAAAACAAATCATGATTACAAGCAAGAAAAAAAATATGTCACATAGTAAGAAAAACGGGTCTCACACATTTACCTTTGTTGAATGAATGACAGACAATATCAAACTAAATCTAATAGATGTTTTAGTCAGACTCAATCCACTATGTGAGTAAGCATAATGATGACATCATTGACTAATTTCAACTACCCCTTCCTAAACCTAAAATTTAACACTCTTGGTTTACAGATTCAATTAATTAATGTTATTTGAAAATTGACACTATAAGTTATAACACAACGAATAGGCGGAGGGACCTGTCAATTGCCAGAAAAATCATGTATTTGGGGTTTTACAACAGAAAACATCGATATAAAAGATAAAACTGTAAAGAAAACAGGTGTTACCTATGTTGGTTGCGAGAACTGCTCAATTGCCACTGCAAACTTTGGTTTAATTAAGGGTCTAATTGATGTTCTGCTGCCTGCTTAACATCTACAAGGGACCAGTCAGTAAGGCAGAGAAGGAACCAATAAGGAGAGGTGGACATGGCTTGAAAAGTCTGCGGGTCTGCCCAAGCATGACCCTTAAAATCATGCGATTTAAGAGTACTAATCAATATTACTTTTGATTAAATTAACCGTAACAATATTGAGTTGATTTCTTAAGACTCTCTCCACTTATCTTCCTCAGTTAAGTAATAGGACTATTGATTATCGAGTAATGCTAACTAGTCCAACTTTTCTTCATAACTTTTGTTATTGAAATAAAAATGTAAATAAACGATTTATCATAATCCTATCACTTATTTATAACTTGGTTATTATCTATTCACATCATCATTTCGGACAAAATTGAAAAGCAATAATTGGACTATTTATCATTTTTCTCGATTCTCCTTGCTCTAACCTTGATATGTGGGTCCGTTGCCTTAACTTTGGTTGTTATTATTATTATTTTAATTTCTTTGTTTGGGTTTTAGGTTTTGGTTTTTGCTTGTGTATCTTCTTGGCGCATTTATCTTGTTGGGGTTGGGCATCTGGTCTTTTTGTATTATGTTTCTAGGTTAATTATATTCAGATCAATTAGAACTTTCTTCTTCTCAAGGGTTTGTTCATGACCATGAAAAACATTTTATTCTGTTTCCCTGCTTGATTGAACCCCTACAAATCTTAGAGAGAAAAAAATTGACACAGATTTTCTGAGCCAAGTTCTTAGTAATTGTTTTAATTCCTCCCGTCATTATTTTATTAACAAACCATTCCTTTGTTCGAAACTAAAATCTAGTTTAACCTCATATGATAGAAGAGCTACAATTAGTAATGTTAACTCCCCAATTACATTTTCATTGATTATTTTCATATAGCAGCAAATATTCGTAGTTCATACTAAGTGAAGAAAAATAATAAAAACTTAAGAGTTTGTTTAATTGCAGAAAAATAATCAGTTTATGAAAAATATTTTTTGAGTAAAACTTTTTTTGAAAAAAAAGTTATTTTATGTTGTTTGGCTATGAGTTAGAAAATAATTTTTTTTTTAACCTTTAGTTCACATATAAAATTAGTGAGAGATATTATATGATAATATCTTTCATGGTAATCTAAATAATAAACTTTCATAAAGTTATCGACTTCTCTCTCTCTCTCTCACCCACTCTCTTGTTTTTTTCTTTGTTTTGGTGGGCTCCATTATTGGCAAAAGTACAAAAAAAAATTTATTAATGGATGCAAAAAAAATTCAGTAGAAAAAAATAATAATTTAAAACATACTAATAGATTGTCCTTAAATATAAAATTAGTTGTTACAACAATAAAACTACTAGTCATAATTACCAACATGCGATAAAAACACTGTATCTTCATCAAGCATGGAATAACTAGTATCTATACATGGGTCACACTGGATCTCTCATATCAAACCTAAATTTGGGTTATTCACATATATATGAACCCTTCTTTATATTTTTACTTTTACTAAGTATAAGACAAATATTATTTTATAAATATTATATGGCTTTCATTTCTAATATTGCTTTTACTAAAAGATTGTATGGGTCACACTTTTACTAAAATATGGCTTTCATTTCTAATATTGGATAATTTTTTTTAAGAATACTGGTATTTCTAACTTTCTCTCATATTTGATAAGACTTGATTTTATTAAGTTTTAGTAAGAATATAATATATGATCATTAATGTCTTTTGGATTATGAATCAAAGATTATGATATATAACCTGCAATATCATAAGCATGGTGAATTAAGAATTTTTATAAATCATAATTTCATGACAAATATCAAGGAATTTACCTTTATATTATATTCTAAGATAGTATTGTTTGATACAATTAAGTGTTGTAAGGTTATGTGCATGTTTGGTTTATTTTTATGAGAGCTATATAGATATTACTTAATATCTCATAGGAGTGACATCACTCCACTCTTATATAATTAAATATATTGAGTGTACATCTCAATAATACACCACCCATAAAGACTGTAAAATTCATTAAAAATATAATTCAACCTCAGACATTGAAATTTTTGTACTATCTACACTATAAGGAAATTTACAATTTTGATAATGCACATAAAGTTAATTAATAACTTGTTATTATACATATGAGTTTACTTCAAAGAATCTCTTATCACATAGGTTAGGTTCCCATCAGTTTTAACCATTCACTATATGTATTAATTGTATTCTCCTTAATGTATTTTTCACTAGGTTTTTACCTAGTAATTTAGTCATAGAATTAGTCAAGTTTATCCCTGACCTTACAAAGTTAAATAATATTACTCTACAATTTAGCAACTACTGTACTAATATATATCTCAAACAAATATATTTATTTTTTCTATTATATGACTTGCTCTTTATACAAACAATAATAGCTTGGCTATCACAATGCATTGACACTAATGATATCAATTTTGTACATAATAGAATATCTATCAAGAAATTCTTCAACCAATTTACCTCCACACTAACCATCTTTAAGGATATTAACTTAGATTCTATGGCAGACGGGACAATAATTATTTGCTCAACAAACTTCTAAGCCACTACTCAACTTCTAAGGGTAAATATATACCCACTTATGGATTTTATCTCATCTGAATTAAAGATGCATTTATTATAACTGTACCCTTTTAGTATAGTAAAAAATTCACCATAAAATATATTGTACCCTTAAATATTTCAAAATTCTTATCAGATCATTTCAATAATCATGGTTTAAATTATATGTATATTTATTCAATTTACACACAGTATAACCAATGTTATGATGTGTATAATTCATTAAATGCATCAAATTACCAATAATTTGTCCATACCTAAAATGAGATACAAGTTTATTAGTATTTTTCAACAATTTTGTACATGCATCATAAGGAGAGAAGAAAAGTGACATCAAAATATTCAAATTTCTTAGGAATTTTCTCTATAAAATGTTCTTGTGATAGAAAAATACCAGCATGAACTCCAATGATCTTTACTCTTAGAATAAAATTTGCTTCTCTTAAGTCTTTTATGTCAAAATATGATAAAAGCAATGTTTTGGTAATAGCTATCTATTCCATATTAGAGTTACATACGAACATGTTATCAACATACAAGTATATGATAACACAATTATCATTTGTATAAACATATTTATTGACACTAATAATTGAAAAACCATTAGAGATAAAAATATTATCAAACTTTTCATGTCATTATTTATGTGCTTATTTCAACCCATATAAAGATTTAACAAGCCTATAAATTGTTTTCTCTTAGTCAAGAACTACACAACTTTCAAGTTTTAACATGTAAATTTCTTCATTTTGATCACCATATAAAATTGCAATCTTATCATCCATTCAATGAACAAAAAGATTATAAATAGATAATAATGTAATCAATACTTTAATAAATGCAATCCTAATAATAGGAGTAAAAGTATGAATATAATCAATATTCTTCTTTTGTGTATACTTTTTTACTATAAGTTTAACTTTGTATTTGTCAATATATACATCTAATCTTTATTTCTTTTTAAAAATCCATTTGAACCCTATGGGTTTTGCACATGCAGGTATATCTACAAGTTTTTATGTGTCATTTTATTTTAAAGAACCAATCTTACTCTATATAACTTCTAACCATAAATTGGCATCATTAGAGAATATCATTTTAGTATATATCAAAGGATCATTATTTACTAAAAGAGTGCAAAAGTTATCCTCAAATGTCTTTTCTTTCCTTTGTCTCTCACTTCTACTTAATTCTAGTTTAGAAAGAGTACTACTAAACACCTTTTCTAACTTAACTACAAACGCAGGTGATGGTACTAGATCCTTCTTCATTGCAAATATATGTTTAGATAGTTTTGCATTCTTAATCTCAATATTAATGTTGGATTCAAGAATATCACTTTTAATAACAAAAAAAAAAACAATAGACAACATTATATTTTACATAATCAATAAATATGTCATTTGAAATTTTAGAACTTATTTTCCTTTTCTTTGATTCAAGCAAAAGAACTTTTACGAAATACCCCTACACTTTCAAATAATTCAAATTAGGATACTATCCTTTTCATAGTTCATATGGAGTTTAACTAGTTTTTTTGTAAGAATTTTATTTTGCAAATAATATACAAAAAGTATTTTCTTTCCCCATAAATTATTAGGTGCCTTTAAATTAACTACTAAGATATCCATTATATCGTTCTAAATTTTATTCTTTCTTTATAGTAATTCATTTGATTTAGGTGAATAAGAGGATGTGATTTCATGTATAATACCATCATTTTCACAAAAATATGACAACTATAAACTATACTCTCCTCCTTTATTTGACCTAAGTCTATTGATTTTCTTATTTAATAGTTTTATATTTCTCTTTTATATTTGATAAATACATCACTTACCTCATCCTTTTCTCTTAGCAAAAAGATTTGGTATATCTAGAATAATTATATGAAAAGGTCACATAATAACATTTGCCTCCTCTAACTATGGTATTTTTAAATCACTCAAATCTCAATGCACTAAACTAAGAAGTTTAGTTTCTCTGTGAATTGATTTGCAACTCACCTCGACTGATTTGGCCTTAATGCATACCTTACACTTACTCACATCACCATTTAAATTCTTGATCAAACCAAATTGTTTTATTTTCTTAACATAAGGATCACTTATATGTCCCAATTTAACATACCACAAATCATAGAAAATCAACAATATAAGAAAAAGAATTAGATATATTTAGATTATTAATAACATCAAGTATATTCAAAATGAAAAGTATCATATTACAGTAACCCTTTCCTACAAATACATTATTTTTAGTCATGACAACTTTATCAGACTCAAATGAGACTTTTACTCTAATTTTTTCTAATAAGGACACAAAAACCAAACTAATGCCAATATTTGGAATATAAAGTACATCATTCAAGAACAATATCTTTATAGATGTGAGCTTGATAAGGATTTTGCCCTTACTTAAAATAGGTGTTGCTCTTGAGTTTTCCATAAAAACATTTTTTTTCTCCATCTTCTACTCATGTGAAGCGGAAAACCCCAAAAAGACGTAGCTTAGGGACCCAACGCACACAATAAATCAAAGAACAATCAGGAAAGCTAAATCAGAATTTAATAACACAAACCCTAGACCCAATATTTAAAGGAACACGAACCTAGGGTATTCAAGATGGATATGGACGCCACACTCCAGAAAAGGAAGGAATTGGGAGTGATAAGTCAATTTGAACACCACAAGAAGAATTACCTCTTGATAAGTTCTTTAGTTCTTAAAAGAACCAAGGGAGAAAAACCCTTGCTTTTTATTTCACTCTAAAGTTGTCTTTCTTTCCAAAGCTTGCAAGAGGTGCCTATTTATAAGCTAAAATAGCAATCCTAAAGAGGCATAAATTCCTAATTTGGACAATTCCTTATTTAGGTAGAATTACTATTTAAGTACAAATTATTATATGGAAAATAAACTCCTAATTTGGAGTGACTACTATTATTAGTCCTAACATTTTAATTACTCTAATGATATTAATAAAGTCTGGCCTCTCTTCCAAGTTTAAATTCACACCATTTGAAACTGGATTGGCCTGAGCATCCTTAATAAGCCCATTTAGTGCTTTTTTCATCTTTCTGGCTCTAACTCATGTTATTGGACCTTCTGGAATGGGCAATGGACCTTTTGGATCTATTAAAGCTTTCCACCCATCATCTCCATAATTCTCATCATTCCTTCTTTCCTCGAAAGGATTCGTCCTCGAATCATCGTCTTATTTATACTTGATGATGTAGGGAAAGGTCTGAATGAATTTGATCCACTTGGCATGTCTTTTGTTCAACTTTCCTTGTACAAGTAGGACAGAAACTGCACAAGGACTCATGTTTTCTCTTACATATCCTTTCAAAATAAGTTCTTTAACCTGCCTTTTAAGCTCCTTTGTCTCTTCAGGATCACTCTTATATGTTGGCTAGTTTAAAATGGATGCACCAGGGATGAAATCAATTTGATACTCAATTCCTTTCTTGAATGGCAATCCACTTAGGCCATTGACATGGAATACACTTTCAAATTCCTACAATAGAACAACAAGACTAGGTAAAGATGGCTCAAACTTGTTAGTGTTAAAATAAGCCACTTTATACAAAAATATGATCATAAGTTGTTTGGCAAAAATTGCTCTTTGGGCATCACTTTTTTTTGCATAGGAACTTTCTGTTTTCTTCTCTTTCTCTTGTGTTTTCATGTTTTCTCCTCTCTTTTCTCTTTTTTCCATCTCTCTTTTCTGTTCACTCTCAGTTTTAATCCTTAATTGATCCTCATAAACTTGTTGAGGTGATAATGGTATAAGAGTGATGGGTTTATCATTCATTACAAAGGAATATCGATTCCTGAATCCGTCGTGCATAACTTGTCTGTCAAACTGTCATGGCCTTCCTAATAGAATATGGCCTACTTGCATAGGTACAACATCACATAAAACTTCATCGTGATACCTTCCAATAGAAAATGATATAAGTACTTGCTTGTTTACCTTGACTTCACCACTCTTATTCAACCATTAAAGCTTATATGGCCTAAGATGTTTCATAGTAGGTAAATTTAGTTTCTCAACCATAATTGTACTAACAACATTAGTGCAACTCTCACCATCAATAATCATACTACATACCTTATCTTTGATGAAACACCTCGTTTGAAAGATGTTATCTCGTTACACCTCATTTTCTTCTTTCACTTGCACATCCAATGCTCGCCTTGCAATGAGCGCTACTTCATTAATTGGATACTTTTCTCCATCACTTTCACCCATTGTTGATGGCACAGAATCATCATCTTCATGGTCATAGGCACGTTTCAATTGTCTTTTTGCTTTAGGAGACTCATATTCTTCGTACCTCCTTTGCAACTCTGATATTGTATTAGCTTGCTCCTCCATCCTCTCTCTCATATCATCAAATCTAGTATTCATGTGCTCAAATTATTGTTGCATAGTTTTGATCATCAAGGACATGTCAACAGCTCCCTCCTAAGCAGCACCTTTGCGTTTTGAAGTCATATTATTTTTTCTGATTTAGAACTTGGCTCTAATACCAATTGATGCAGAAAACCCCAAAAAGACGTGGCTTAGGGACCCAACGCACACAATGAATCAAAGAACAATCAGGAAAGCTAAATCAGAATTTAATAACACAAACCCTAGACTCAATATTTGAAGGAACACGAACCTAGGGTATTCAAGAAGGATATGGATGCCACACTCCAGAAAAGAAAGGAATTGGGAGTGATAAGTCAATTTGAACGCCACAAAAAGAATTACCTCTTGATAAGTTCTTTAGTTTTTAAAAGAACCAAGGGAGAAAAAAGCCTTTGTTTTTTATTTCACTCAAAGTTATCTTATTTCTTTATTGTCTGCTTTCTAGAGCTTGCAAGAGGTGCCTATTTATAGGCTAAGATAGTAATCCTAAAGAGGCATAAATTCCTAGTTTGGACAATTCCTTATTTAGGCGGAATTACTATCTAGGTACAAATTCTTCTATGGAAAATAAACTCCTAATTTAGAGTGACTACTATTATTAGTCCTAACACTTTAATTACTCTAATGATATTAATAAGGTCTAGCCTCTCTTCCAAGTTTAAATTCGCACCATTTGAAATTGGGTTGACCTGAGCGTCCTTAATAAGCCCATTTAGTGCTTTTTTCATCTTTCTGGCTCTAACTCATGTTATTGGACCTTCTGGAATGGGCAATGGACCTTTTGGATCTATTGAAGCCTTCCACCCATCATCTCCATGATTCTCTAATCACTATTACAGGGAGCTGTAGCAAAGGCTGCAATGGCTCACTCAGAGCACCAAAAATGTAGAGGAATACCACAAGGAGATGGAGATTACCATGATTTGGGCGAATGTAGAAAAAGATAGAGAAGCAACATGGCTCGATTTCTACAAGGGCTAAATAGGGACATAGCAAACGTGGTTGAATTGCAACACTATGTGGAATTAAAAGACATGGTGCATATGGCCATGAAAGTTAAAAGGCAATTCAAACGAAAGGCTTCCATACGGTTTGGGCAGAACTCAGGATCTACCTCATCTTGGAAGCCAAATTGGAATAAAAAGGACGAGATGACCAACTACAAATCCAAAGTTGAGATATCCAAGTACAAGAATGTGGATTCTAGTAAGAAGGCAGGTAATTCTGACCCCCAACCAAGTAGAAATAGAGATGTTAAATGTTTTAAATGTTTAAGCAGAGGTCACATTGCATCTTAATGTCCAAATAAGCGTGCAATGATCTTGAGAAGTAATGGTGAAGTTGAAACTGAAAGTGAATCAAATGATGATTTTATGGAGCATAAAAGACAAGTTGAAGAATTTATTTTCAAAAGTTATGTGAAGGAAAGCATGAGTCATTGTGCAGTTCCTATCTTACTTGTACAAGGAAAGTTAAACAGAAGGCATGCCAAGTGGATCAAATTTATTTAGACCTTTCCCTACGTCATCAAGTATAAACAAGGTGATAATTCGAGGACGAATATTTTTTAGGAAAAGGGGAATGATGAGAACCGTAAACATAAAGGGTAGAAGGCTTCAAAGGATGCAAAAAATCCATTGCACATTCCAGAAGGCCCAATAACACGAGTTAGAACTTTAATGGATGCAAGAGGTCCATTACACATTCCAAAAGGCCCAATAATACGAGCTAAGGCCAGAAAGATTAAAGAAGCACTAAATGGGCTGATTCAAGACATTCAGGCCAACCAAGTTTCAAATGGTGCGAATTCAAGTTTTAAAGAGAGTCTAGGTCTAGTTAATATAATTGGAATACTTAATAGGTCAAACTAAGTAATAGCATCACTCCCAAATAGGTGTTCATTGTATGTGCTGAAATTAGTCTGAAATTCCTCCAAAATAGGGATATCTCCTAAATAGGAATTTTGCCTCTTTATGATTGCTATCTAAGCCTATAAATAGGCACCCCTTGTAAGTTTTGGAAATCAAACAATAGAGAAATAAGACAACTTTAGAGTGAAATATAAAGCAAAGTTTTTTCTCAAATTTTTTCTCCCTCGGTTCTTTTAAGAATTAAAGAACTTATCAAGAGTTAATTCTTCTTGTAGCGTTCAAATCGACTTATCACTCCCAATTCCTTCCTTTTCTGAAGTGTGGCATCCATATCCATCTTGAATACCCTAGCTTTGTGTTCCTTTGAATATTGGGTCTAGGGTTTATGTTATTAAACTATGATTTAACTTTTCTGGTTGTTCTTTGATTCCTTGTGTGCGTTGGGTTCCTAAGCCACGTTTTTTTAGGGTTTTCTGCATCATCATGTGTAAGAGATAAATGCACTTCTATCCCCATAAATGTGTCGTGTAACACCATAATCTATTACCCACTTTTTTGAGTTGATGACAATGTTAACTTGGAAAATGATGATAACAATAATATATAATTCCACCAAATTGACATTTGGTTTGGCAAGTATGTTATTTTTTTTCTTATACCTGCATTAAAGGGTATGATATCCTATTTTTTTGTACATATATCAAACACCTCTTTTATTAAAGGATAAATTATTGGTCTTAAGCTTATCATACTTTTAAGACTTATTATCATACTTTTTTTATACTATGATAGTGATGATGACTATGATGTCTTTTGTCTCCTTTCCTTTATTCCACCACATTTGTCTCTCATGTCATGTTCTTAGCTTTTACTTCTCTCGTTCAAATTTTGTTTTGTCTTCAATCAAGATATGAACAACTATATACTCTAATAACATGTGTTTCTTTTTATATTTGAGTTGCTAGTTGTAGTAATTTTAAAATTGTGAAAACGTTTTAATGAAACAACTTGCCCTTTTGATAACTTAATGTTCTCATTCTTCAAGTCATCCAGTAACTTATGATATTCATTTATTTGGTCCTAAACACTCCTTCTGTCGAGCATTTGAAACTGCAAATGGTTAGCAATAATAAACTTTTGTTTACCAAAATCCTCCACTATATATTTTGTGTTCATTTTCTCCCATATTTCTTTTACTTCTTTTGAAGAACAATAGACATCAAAAAGTACACTAGATAATGTGCTGAAAATAATGTAACAACAAACTTTATCAACTTGTTTCAAAATAAGAAACATTTTATCATAATTCTCAAAACAAAACTTTGATTTAGGTTCAAAAAAAGCCAAAGCAAAACTTATAATATCTAAAGCTGAAAAAACACATTCATAATAGTAATTAAAGTAAGAGCCATTAAAACTTCCAATTTTGGAGATGTTTGGCAAGAACGTAGGTCCAAATGAAATTAATTGAATCCAAAAAGGAATAAAAACAATTTGATTAGTAGTAGAAGCAAATTGACTTGTATTTACCTCCATAATTGTTAAAACAAAAATTATCCTTAAAACTATTAGTAAAAATGCAAAAAAAAATTATAAATAGATGCAAAAAAGATAAAACTGCAAAAAGAGATAATAACTTAAAGTATCCAATTGTACTGTCCTTAAAAATAATTTTGCCTCCATAAGCGTGTTATCACAATATAGCAGATTATGATGACTATCTTTATAAGATATGATAAATTTTTTCACTAGTGTACACTCCACAAGTAAGGTAACAAAACAACACTTTACTTGTTAAACCCAATAATTTTCAGTAATCACAGTATAGAAAAAAACAAAAAATACTAATCTACTCCTTCAAAAGAAAGAAGAAACCCTTTTAATATTACTTCTTGTTTTATGTCTCATAAAAATGAATATTATAAATAAAAATAATAACTAATAGTTATACATAGTGATTTTGTTGTTGGAACAATTTCTAACAATTAAAAATAGTTCACTAACAAAAATAAAAAAAACTGAAAATATTTTGGATTAGAAGTGGACCAATTAAAACTCATTCACTATATTAGATGGCAGTGGGCCTTCTATATCATACCTAAATTTAAATCATTCACATATATGTAAATTTTTTTTATTATATTTTCTTATATAAATATTATTTTATAAACATATAAAATAAAATTTTAATTTTTAATATAAAATAAAAAATATTTTAAAATACCCTTAACATTAGCTTACAATGTAGAGTTAACTTTTTACTCATTGTTACCTATGCTAGATGGTGTACAAATGCAAAGAAGTAGAAATGCAAAGTGTCAACAAACTGGACAAAAAATCAGCTTCCTTATCGTATCATGTAACAAAACCAGGGCAGATGCGTGCTCCAAAGCATCCTTGTCAGAAAAATGAGAGGGTATATCCATTCAAAAACCAAGTCTTGGACGCCTAATCATCTTCTTTTCAAAGAAAGATCAGAAACATCAAAAGTGCATCAAAGCTTACAGCAAACATCACAGGTCCTATGATAAAATCCCCGATTTGTTATGCCTAAACTCAAAGTTGTTACTTGAAGGTAGCATCAGTCACTCTTTCAATCCTTAACAGCATCATTAATAGTTCCCACTTCCTAGTAGAAGCATCCGTCAAGAACATTAAATAGACCAGATCGCTCAGCTCAGAAGGCGTATTATAACCAAGGCTATCATATTCTTCGTCCTACTCAACCCCGTTTTAGCTAAAGAGTCAGCAAACGAATTAGCTTCCCTTGGTCTGAACCTGAACACTACCTCTCCACATCTTCTCCTCCTCATGACGTCTAATGTCTTTAAATACTCCGAGGGCTCTTGTCAGATAGATTGAGTCAAGAAACAGCTTCCAACAACATCAATTTATACCTTTGAACCCCACTCCAAAAAGCCACAGCCTCCTTATTGCTTCTAACTCTGCCCGGGCAGATCGTCAGAGCCTTGGAGTAACGTTAAACGGGTTACTGACACACAAAGGAAGGATGGGCAGAGCAAGTTTTGTGTTGAACGGCGAAACAAAAAGAGTACTTAACTGCGACGGCGATGGAGGAGAGCCGACGACTGGCAACGTGAGGTAGCAGGCCGGCTAGGCCGACCATCGGGCGTTCACTTAAATTTTTTTTTTATTCTTTTATATTTTATTTTTTTGCAGGGTAATATCTCCGTGTCTTTCTCGAATCTATCTCCCATGAAATTTCAATTTACTCTCTAAAACCTCTATACTTTTCAATTTAGACAACTGAGACTGTCCGTCAAGTTTTCATTAATTTGCTCTTCATGAAGTTTGTATAAGCTGACTTTTCAGCCACAATTGTAATCCTCCTTTTCGACATTAGCATTACTAATTAATAATCAAACAAAACAGAAATTTATCAATATTACCATGTAATTCTAAAATTTAGCAAAAGTGACATTTCAGTTTCATATTATGTTGTTGATAATAGTGATAAACTTATGTTTTTATTTGATTATTAATAAGTAATACTAATGTGAAAAATAGATGATTAAAAAGAGTTCAAAAAAAAAAATATATATATATATATATATTTCTAAAATAATTTTATTTTTATTCACATTAATTAAAAAAATGAATAAAATTTTAATATTAATTCGTTTTGTTTCGTGTTTTTTTTTTTTTTTCTTAATCTATGCCAGAAAGAAATTCTTGTGGAGACATAGGATTATTCGTCGCCCCCTGAAGACCTTGGAGGGTTGATTCCAATGTTTTGTTCTTCGTCAACCTTCTTAACTTTATAGCTTCGAAATAAGCAGATTATCCGAGGGGAGAGTCGTGAATGGACATGGGCGCCAAAATTCAGTTAAGTATAGTTATCATATAAAGACTAGCATTGTTGTTTATTTTTCATTTTTGATTCAGTAACTACCACAATTTGAGCCTTAGTTATCAGAACTAACAGGCAGACAACACCATGACCAGTAGTCCATGTGATAAAATAGCAGACTATCGTCTCTTCTTTATGTGCAAACAGAAAGAGAAGACCGTCTCCAGAGTAGACGCATCAGTGCCTCAATCCCAGATAAGAAGTTTAAAGTAATTTACTTTCAATTAGATAATTAAATTTATCAATTATCTCTCTTACATTAATTGGATGTACTTTTGTGTAGTGCATGTGACATTATGAGTTGTTATGGGTAGATGAATGTTTATTTAACTTTATAGATTTTGACTTTCTAACTTTCTTAATTAAATGATTCAGATAGATGCTTATTCAAGTATAAAAAAAATAATTTGACTAAACTTTGAGTAGCCATATAGAGTGACAAATATAAAATAACCAATCAATTTTTTTTTTCTTTCAAGTAATGAGTTAGTATTGTTAAAAAATTTTGTACTTCCTCAACTTACAATCACCTACTAATCATCTTTAATTATATTGTTCCTTTACCTTTATTATTTGTTAAAATTATGGTCAAGATCCAATTATATTAATTTCCTTTACTTTAAAATACATATGTAATAAGAATAATATAATAGATGTCAACTAATTTATTCATTTCAAACTAAAAGGTACAAATAAATTTATCTAAATTATTTATAAGTTAAATTATATTTAATTATATTAATTATCTAAAGTTATGTCAATATTTGTTTTAAAATTAATAAATATAAAAACTAATTTATTAAGAAAATAAAAAAAAAAAGAAAAAAGAAATTTTGACTATATTAACAATTTATTCTAGCTGAAATTTTTTATATTAGTCAATTCATAATTTCAAATTTGAGTGGAGGCAAAGAGGAAAAAAAAAATTGAGTGAAGGAAAAATGTTTAGTCCCAGATAAATTACATCCTAATTATTTATTTGCCCTCACCCACTTCTTGGTTGTTCTACTGCTAATTATGGATTGACACAAGGGATGCTTAAATGCTACTTTCTGCTTTCCACAAATAGTCTCTCCTCTTTGGATTGGCCCACCTCAAAGATTGTTGAAACTAAATGTTGATGAGCCTATTTTTAAGGACCATGCATCCTTGGTGTTAGGGTTTTGATTCAAGACCATTTAGGTATTACTCTTATTGCTATCTCCTATGTGTTTTCTTTAATTTCTTCTCTAGCAATTATATAAGTAGTAAGGTTACGAGTAATGATGCACTGGGTCTTGGACAAGAGTTTCTTCTCTCTTTTGGTTGAAAGTGACTCTTTATTAGTGATAAATGTATTAATTATACAACTTTTGACTTTTCAGAAATTGGAGCATTATTAGTCGATTGAGTAACAATTCAACTGCTCTTTTGATCTTTCAATTTGAGGCATGTTAAACGAGGGGAAATATGGTTGCTCATGGGCTTGCTAAATAGGCTTTTAATGATCATGATTTAAAGGGTATTTGTTTTAGTTATTGAATGTTGCTATCACCATTAAAATTGAATCAAGAGGGTCTTAAAATATGTGATAACATTTTTGGATTTGTTATTGACGTTACTGTTTGCCCTAAACAGAAGTTGATTAGAAAAGTAGATTTAGGTTACTTTTTGAAAGAAATAACAACTAATGATATATATTTTTTTACTAAATTACCTTTGATAATTACTAACTCTCTTTTGATAAAATTTTTTGCAACTCTTTTCTCTGACTCATGGTACCCCGTCTTCTTTAGAACCTTTGGCACCAAATTCATCAGGGTCCCACACTACATGTGAGGAAGTCCCTTGTTGCATAGCTACTAGGTGAGGCTGAAAAGTTGAAATGGGAGACTTTGAAATCTTTGTTCTAATTTTAATGAACTTCATTACCTTGCATGCAAGTAAATGTGGTGGAGTTGTGGGGGTTTCTAGATTTGTTAATTAGGGAGACTTGCTTAGCAAGGTTATGGAAGAGGAGGAGACTAGGAGACCAAATGTTGTTTAATAAACTATTGGAGCACCTAGTATAAAGTTTTTAAGGCATGACAAGGAGCATATCAAATAAGAGTAACGATATCAGTATGCATTTTAACATTTAATAACTAATAATACCAAAAAAAAACTCTCGTTTATGAAAGTCTCTTCTTACTATCTTGCAAGTGTTTGTTTCTCGTTTATGTGTAAGATTCTACTTTAGTTGTTAAAGTTCTTCTCTTGACTCCAATTCATGTTTGGGGAGAACCAAGATCCTATGTCTTTGATGAGGAGGAGGAGGCAATCGAAATTTAAGCTAATGACAGTGATGGAAACAACAAAGCCCCATCAGGCCATTGGCTCATTGGTTGTCTTTGGACCGAGAAATCATTCAATTCCAAAGCTTTTCTCAATAGAGTGAAGAAGATGTGGAAGCCAAAAATAATTATGGAAGTTACGGGTTTGGATTGGCACTTTGTGTTAAAGAATGCTCCTTGGGTTTTTAAAAGAGATAGCAGAGGATGGTGGCTTCTCTGCTCTGGGTTTTTCCGAAGGCAGCCTTTCTCTGCAATCGCGTGGTCCTCTGAGCTCCGCCGTGCGCCCTCATCGTCGGCAAACAAGAGTGGAGATCCATCCTGCTCTCCAGAGTCCAAGTCCCTCCTCTCCTACGGGTCGCGATCTCATTTCCCCTTTCCCTTTGCTTTTCTTCTCCAAGGATCAAACTCCCACCACGGTTGTTTTTATTTTCTATTTCTGTGTGTTTTCTTGCTCTCTCTGTTTTGTCTTTTTTTTTTTTAATTTCTAGCCGCAAGCCCTCCAACTGGCAATAGTCCAGCGGCTTCTGGGTTCAGCCCCAATCAAGATTCGCCGATTGTGAGCCCTTCTAATCTTCTATTGTATTTCTCCTTCCCCTTCTTCTTATTCTTTTATCACCAAACAAGATAAAACGCCGAGGTTATTTGAGTGTTGAAATGTTCTATACTAGCTCTTAATTCTTTATTCTATTTTTCTTGAAATATTATGACAAAAATATGATTCTTAATTTTGGTTATGGTTGAGACTTATTGTTCCCTTAATTCTTTATTTTCTTGTTTGTTTATACATTTCCAGCGGTGATCTAAAGTTGTCTGCTGTTTCTTTTTCTTTAATATCAAAAAAGGTAAAACAGAGCTTCTTTGAGCGTTAAAATAACCTTCAGTGTTGACTTCTTTAAATTCTTGAAATTGAAAAGGGTGTTTTTTATTTTTTGGGTTCGAAACAATATTTAGTGTTCTTTGTGCAATAAATGAAGGCAAGGTTTTTTCAGATTTGTTTCGTCATTTCAGTTCTTTGTTTGCTTGAAAATAAAGAGAGAGTTAAGACTGTGTTGAATAGTTTCTTTAGTGCAATAAATGAAGGCAAGGGTTTTTCAGATTTGTTTCGTCATTTCAGGTGCATCTATGTTGTACAAAAGCTTAGCAAGGGGACAAAGAGAAATAACAAAACTTACTTTCCGCCAATTACAAAACTTACCCGAAGTTGCAGGTTGGAGACCGTTCAGGTCAGAGCTTAGTAGGGAGCCTTATTTATAATTCTTATGGATAACTCTTAGATGGTATATTCCAACATCGACAGGGCTATTTTGTTAAATATAAATATCCAAGACATACAAAAAGGAAAAATGCATGCAAAACAACATCTAGACTAGACACAAAGCTGCGAAGCTCTCTACTTGGACAGCATAGGAGGATTGCCCATAATAAAATAATAACACCTCTTAATGCATTCCTCCACAGAGTGATAATCTCTTCTACAACACATTTGTATTTTTTATAGGCTTTCTGGAAATGCTATTGTTTATGAGAATCGCTACTTGCTCATTCAATGGATCCTCTGGCACTAAGCAAATAGAATTTCTTTGAAATTTTGTTCCTATTGTCAGAACCTGAGGATAGAAATATTGTTGTTTTATCTTTTTGCTCTGTTATTTTTCTTTTGTCTTCCTTGTATTTCCTTTTCTCATTTCTTTTCCTCACAAGATCCCTCAGTATTGAATGTGATCAGTGCTTCGCATCCCTCCCATCGTCTTCAAAAGACATGTTCTGCTAAACTACCAACCCAACCACAGCTTGGATTGCTTTCCTCGCTATATGTAGAAATTTGTTTGAATGCATCATGGAGGGAACCTATATTGAGTTGTGTCAGATAAGTCTCTTTTTTTTTAATGACTATTTACCTTTTTGTTCTTTTTTGTTTTCTTGTATGGCGGTATCTTCTCAGCTAGTGTCAGCAAGCTTCTTGGTATAGATTGCAACAAGCTAATTAAATATAATCCACATATATAACTCTCAGATTGTATATTCCAACATCAACAGGGCTGGTTTATTAGACATAATATCCAAGAAAAACAAAAAAGAGAAATGCATGCACAAACAACGTCTACACTAGACACAAGGCTGCCAAGCTCTGTACTTGGACAGCATGGGAAGATTGCCCACAATAAAATAATAACAGCTGTTAATACATTCGTCCACAAAGTAAAACCATGCTCGTCGCCAATGTGGGTTTATGTATAGAACTGCGGCCATCCCCAGCAGCACCACGCTGTAAGATGCTAGAAAGCTTGGATAAAATGCATCCATGCTTATCAATCCAGTTTCTTCTTCGTGCTTACCAGAATTATTGGACGATTCTAGAGGTGATGGATGAGCATTACAACTTCTTGTCAGTGGCGGTCCACACAGGAAAGGATTATCCTCGTAGCTTTTGTTGTCGAATGTTGCAAATTGTGCAACCCTCTCTGGGGTCTTTCCAGACAAGTTATTGTGTGCCACGGTGAAAACCTCCAGTTCGTACAGTTGAGTAAGCTGAGGAGGAATTTTCCCGTCTAAGTTGTTGTATGAAAGATCCAAGCTCTCAACTTCCTTCAAGTTTGAAAAAGTTGACGGGATTGGCCCTATCAGTCTGTTGTGGGACAGGTTTAGCACCTTAATAGTGCTTAGGTTTCCAAGTTCTGGTGGAATCTCTCCCATCAAGTTATTGCAGGAAAGATCGATTCCCGACATGTAGGAGAGGGGTCTTCCTTGGTAGGAATAAGAAGAGCTCTTTGTCGTGAACTCCGCATATGGTTGAAATCTGGAATCACCAAAGAAAGAAAGATTTATCCCATAGCTTTGAGGGGTAAGTATTACATCCCAAGTGCTTCCACATCTTAGGCAAGGGAGAATATGACCAGATAGGTGGTTGTGAGAAAAATCTATCAAGCGTAATTTGTCCAACCTGCACAACGGCTTTGGGATTTCTCCTTCAAAGTAATTATTGTCCAAAAGGAGATAACCAAGGTTAGAAAATGTATCAATCCATACTGGAATGCTGCCGGTAAAATGATTGCGGCCAAGATCCAGCATCACCAAACTAGAGCTGTCATAGAATGCATTTTCCAATGGCCCTTCCAATCTATTCTGAGATAAATAAACTTCTTGTATGCTTGAAGGGAAATTTGAAGGTAGGCTTCCAGAGATGTCATTATGTGAAAGGTCCAGAACTTGAAGTACAGACATATTTCCTATCCACTGTGGGAGCCTCCCGTGGATATTGTTGTGACTGAGATCCAAGATACTCAATGAGGAACTATTAGATAAAATGTTCGGGATGGTTCCATTGAATCGATTGCCATGCAGATTCAATAACTCCAAGTACTGCAAGTTCAAATTTCTTAGGAAGATTTGGCCTTGCAGACTATTGTTTGAGAGGACGAGCATACGTAACATGAAGCAACCAATGGCCAACTGCACAGGCACCTCTCCTAATAATCCATTATTGGACAAGTCTAAGTATTCCATTGAACTCATATTACCAAGAGAAGGAGGAATTCTCCCAATGAAACCGTTTCCTGACACGTTTAAATACACCAAGTTTGGAAGATGTGCTCCAATTACTGCCGGAACATGGCCACGTAAGCAGTTCTCTGAAATGTCCAAGTATTGTAAACTCGTATGAGAATGACTTGGCAACTGAAGTTTTCCCGAGAGAGAATTGTTAAGCAAGTAGAGCGGAGACAAGTCTGTGTTGTTCTCTAACAGCCAATATGGAAATCCTCCACTCAGTTGGATGTGCGAGAGATCAACATATTCTAGATTGTGCTGGTAGTAAAGGAATTTAGGAAACGTTCCGCCGTATCCGTAACCATACAAGGAGAGATGAGTTAATTGGAATTTTGGGACCGAGCTATGTTGCTCTATTTCGGCAAATATATTATTTCCTCCAGCACTCAAGGAATTGAGTTTTGTATGGTTGAAGAATGGGCTGAGCGTCACGGGAACTTGGAAATGATTGAATGAAAGATATAGGTATTCAATAGATGTCAAAGTCCTCAGAGGAGATAGAGATATATTTCCCGTGAATTGATTGTCATTGAGATATAAATGCCGAAGAGATGTCAAATTAGCCATACACGGAGGCAAGGTACCGCTGAAATTATTCTCTGAGATATATAGTGTTATGAGCTGGTTTAATTTGCATAAACCTGAAAATTATTTGGTAATAAAGAACTGAGCTAAAATTAAGGAGACATACAGAACCACAGACACACAAGGGGGTTTAGGGGAGATTGCCACTGAATTGATTGCCTAAGAGATATAAATGCTGAAGAGATGTCAAATTAGCCATACACGGAGACAAGGTACCGTTGAGATTATTAAAACTGATATCTAGTGTTATGAGCTGGTTTAATTCGCATAAACCTAAAAATTATTTGGTAATAAGGAACTGAGCTAAAATTAAGGAGACACGCATACAACCACAAACACACAAGGGGGTTTAGGGAAGATTAATCATACCTTTGGGTATAGGGCCACTCAATTGACAATCAAATATTAAAAGATCCTCCAATAAGATTAAGTTTCCAAAGGTCTGTAACATTTTATGATTGATAGAAATGGTGGACTGGGAGATATGTAGTCTTTTTAGACTCTTCAAATGAGGCCAACCTAAATAAATTAAAAATAAAAAATATTATTTAAAAGTATGTTAATATTAAAGAAATTAATATTATTTTTTATTTTTTTAATCTAAAAAACATATTAGTTTTTTATAATTTATTGTTGTGTAGCGTTGAATAGTAATAATATAAATATCATTATTTTGCAAATATCATAATTATGCTTAAACTAAAGATTTGTGACAAATAATTGTAGAATCGACAAAAATATTGAAATTTACCTTGAATAAGTTGGGAACTATTCAATGATATTATGAACAAATTTTGAAGAGAAACCAGTTCCCCAATGCTTTGGAGGAAGGTATCATCTATAGTAGAATCATCTAAATATAACTCTTCAAGATTGTTTAAATGGTAGGATCCTAACAAATTTAGAAAAAATAATAAAAATTTCACGAAGTACAATCATAAAAATAACTAAAAGTTAAGAAATATAAGTATTTTTGGATATTAGAAAATGACCAAATGATGTTCCTTGTAGGTTATAGGATGTTAAGCCAAGACTCTTAAGCTTTGGAAAGAAATAGTGTAGTGATTGCAGCTTCGGCGCAAAGTTTGCATCTCTTCTAATTCCTCCAAAATAAAGGACACTACAGTTGCTCCCACGTTTATTATCCGCAAATGCCAAAAGTTGTATATTATAATTTCTTTTTTTGACAAGTAAAATGAATGTATGATATACAAGTGACTCTTAATCCCACGGACAGGTAACATTTCCTTTTTGTAACTCAAAATTGTTAGATGATATTTTAAATTATGTTGAATCATATATAATTTTAAAAAAATCCTATTTCTTTTATAATTATTCTATATACTTCAAAATTTTTTCAAAATTAAATATATATATATATATATATATATATATATATATATATATATATGTTATATCATTTTTCTATACTCTTATATAGCTTAACTCAAATGATTAAATGTTACAATATATATTTATTTTATAAATTAAATAATTTATTATTTTTTTAAAATAGAATAATTAAATTATAAAAACTCTATAGTTTACATAAATATAATATAAAAAGATGATATTATTATTAAAAAATATTAATATGTAATATGATATTTTATTTTTTAATATGAGAAGAAGTATAATATAGTATTATTTAGTATATTTAAGATTTTAAAATATTTTATATCAATAGATACAAAATTATTTAAAAAATTATAATATGTCTAATTTAATAAAAAAAAAAGTATTTTAATAGTCTTGTATTTCAAAGAATTTAAAAATAATGTGAAAAATAAGAAATTTTAAATTAGAAATTAATATGAAAAGATATTATTGAAAGAAATTTAGAAATTATTAAGTGAAAAATTTATTCTTATACTTGATATATGTTAAAAGAGATGTTAGTATAGTTATTACAATTTGGATATGAAATTGATCCAAAAAAACTTGGGCGGGAGAGATCCAGTTTTGGCGAAGGATTGAGATAAGAATTAAAAAGGAACTTGGATTTATACTTCCTATGCCTATAAATCTAATGATCTCATTTCCACGCAGATTTAACACTTTTAATTGGCTTATAGTATGTAATTCTAAGAACAAGAAATTGAAACTAAGAAATTATAATTAAACTTAATATATTATATCTCTCAATTTTTCAAAAATTAAAATAGATAAAAAGTTATATCTATTTTTTATATTTATTGATTTTTTTAATTAGTTATATTCAAAAATTAAGATAAATAAAAAGTTATATTTATTTTTTACATTTATTGATCATTTTAATTAGTTGTATTTAAGATATAATCGCTTAAAAGATAATAATCTTTCAACGAATAACAAAATATTAAGTTATTAAAATTCAGATCGAGATTACGCTTGACCTCTCAGCATTCCTTCATCGTCACTTAGAGAGGAGATTGATATATATATTTACTTTTGGGTACAACTAACACTGGAAAGTATTAACAAGAGAGAAGATATAATGGATTATAAAAAGAACTTGGATTTATACCTCCAGTACTCACAAATCCAGTGATTCCATTTCCAGTCAAATATAGCTCCTCCAATCCGGTCAGAGCATGTAATTCTAAGAATAAGGAATTGAAACTAAGAAATCATTACCAAGTTTAATATGATATATATGTTTGTAAAAGTAAAATGTATTTGTAAAAAATAAAAAAATATATAAAAAATAAAAAATTGTCAACTGATTTTTATTGTCGTGTGTAGTTACATGAGTCTTACCCTGGATATCGATTATTCCTTTTAGGCTGTTGTTAGATAAATCCAATGATATCATAGATGAAAGGCCACGTAGAGACGAGAGGATGCTCTTGTTGAATTTATTATTGCGTAAATTGATAGTCTTTAAATGGGCGAGTTTTGATAGTTTTTCAAAACCTGCATATGTGAGAGGAGTATAATATCGTATTACAATAAAGGATGTATAAGAGTATATCATCTTCTTGATGAGTTTTTTTTTGTTTTTTTTTCCAAAAAAAAAAAGAAAAAGATAATTCATATTATCTTCTAATTATGAAATGAACAGAGTACGAGTTTTAGAAATAGGACCTTCATTCTCAATACAACCAAGTATTTTGTTCCCTGCCAAGTCGAGACGTGTCAGATCTTTGAAAGGAAGAAACAAAGAAGCATTTAGGTACCACCCTCCAGGACCCGAATCCCTAGAAAACGAAAGATCAAGTTCGGTGACTCGCTTCGTTGTTGCGTCGCACGTGACTCCTGCCCAAGTACAACAATTAGCATTTATCCCCCAATCAGACACAATGTAGCCATCATATGGAAATGGATGATTGAAGAAAGGCTTGATTTGCAAAAGAGCAGTTCGCTCTTGTTCCCAACAACCATGACACTGATTCCCCCACTCCAACAGCAAAAGCCAAAGCAATATCACTACCATCCATGACCTAATAATAGCCACTAGCCCCATTTGTATGTTTGGAGCACCTCTTACAGCTTAGTAATATTTGTTGCGATTGAGAGCAGTTCAGGCCTTCTATATGGGTAGAGGCGGAGGTGCATTTAGGCATTTTCACATGGAAGGTCCCGTGTCTGTGGAAAAAAGTAGAGTCAAGTCTTCCCCTGTCGTTTCGTTTGGGTTCTCTCGTGGAAAATTGGTTTGCACTGCAGCTGGCAGGTAACATCAACTTTTTTGTTTTTGACCTCGACCTTGTCTTGCTAGGGTCAAGCCGCGTAAATTTGGGCCTAGACAAGCACAAGCATTCATAAGAAATTATAGAAAAGCACATAAGTTAGAAAGCGAAGTCTCAATCAAGAGTCAAGTCTTCCCTCTTCGTTTTCTTCGGGTTCTATCCTGGAAAATTGGTTTGTATGGCAGCTGGCAGGTACCATCAACTTTTTTGTTTTTGACCTTGACTTGCTAGGGTCAAGCTGCCTAAATTTGGGCCTAGACATGCTCAATCATCCATAAGAAATTATAAAAAACCACATTAGTTGTAAGCTTGTGGATTGGCCATTTTTCTTAGGGTACAGCAGGGAACACTCACCGAGAAGTCTGCACAAGAAATAACGGAGTGCAAGAAAACAATTGATTTTTGGTGGCCCAAAATTTTTCACTTTTTCTCATTGCACATCTGTTTTTTTCTACAATACAGAGGAATGAAAGTCGGTTGGAGACTGGGCCTAGAAAATTAAAGTGGGTGGACGAAAGGGCCGGGCCTGACGTTGTAAGACGGAGATAAAAATGAACCTTGATAAGCGATTGATCCACAAATTTTTATCAGACTAATATTAACAAATGGAAAGTAAAATTGCCGGATAGCGTCTGCAACAAGACCATTCGACATAGATCGAACAATTAAAAACAACGCGGACTCACAAAACATTAGTACTTGGAAATCTACACACAAACACAGTGAATAGCAAAATACACACTTTTACCCTATCACCATCTATCGAAACCGAGCAAACATTAACAAATTATTGTAATAAAAACATCTCACTTTGCAGATAAAACGAGATAGAATAAAGTAAAGATAAACAAGATTGCCCATACTCAACTAAACCAAACTGTTATGGGGTAATACCTGTGTTATTGTCTTGTCAGTTTCATGAATTTAGTGTAAGTCTTTTTTTCTTTTTCTTTTTCTTTTATTGTTGTTGTTGTTGTTATTATGGTGGAAAGACTAGCGATTGAATCTTATACCTTGACCATGTGTCCTTTTAACCTGTTTTAGCTAAGCCAAAAGAGTTTCTTGAACGAGAACTATCTGAATTCATGACATAAGACTCTGGTTTGTGAGACTCAGATGCTATTTAGCCTTGGCTATCTGTCTTGTTGGATTGGCGAGCGGGAGAGCTGGCCCGTCTTGCAGCTTTGTTAGTTCCTTGCCAGGTAATAGACATTGTTTGAAACTGAATCCGTCGTGTGCTTAAATGGCCGTTCTTCTTTCTGTGGGCAGATGAATATGAAAATGGGTGTTGTTTTCAAGCTTGAGGCATTGGAACTCTTCATCATGAAGAATTTTTTGTTATGTTATTGGTTGATGAAGGAACATAACACTCCAAAGCCCAAATTGAAGACTTCTAGTATGGCTAGAATGCTTGGTTTGAATTAGGGGTGAGATTTTTTAATGTAATTGACCAATCTTCACTTTATAAATGAGATGGCCTAACGGCTAATGAGTGATGTACGTTATAATTATTTATTGACGACATTCGACTTATTGAGCGCCTTAATTGCCCCCATTTCAGCTGAGTTTGAATCCATGGATTGCCGCCCTCCCAAGCATAAAGGATAGTAGGTTTTTTAACCTTATTATCGCAAGGATAGAAAAAGCTATATATACGTTATCTTGCCCTTTCTTTTTGTTAATCAAATTCCGATTAAACTGAGTTGTATTAGCCTTATTTATAAACCACATATATAACACTCAGATATTGGCTTATTAAATATAATATCCAATAAATACAAAAAGGAGAAATGCATATACAAACAACATTTAGACTAAACACAAGGCAGTGAAGCTCTGTACTTGGACAACATGGGAAGATTGTCCACCATAAAATAATAACAGTTGCTAATGCCTGAATTCTTGGACGATGATGGAGGTGATGGACATGCATTGCGACCTTTTGTCAGCAGCAGTCCACACAAGAAAGGATTATCCTCGTAACTTTTATTGTTGAATGTTGCAAATTGTGCAACCATCTCTGAGGTCTTTCCAGACAAGTTATTGTGTGCCACGGTGAAAACCTCCAGTTGGTGCAGTTGAGTAAGCTAAGTAGGAATTTTCCCATCTAAGTTATTGGATGAAAGATCCAAGCTCTCAATTTCCTTCAAGTTTGAAAAAGTTGATGGGATTGACCCTGTCAGGCTGTTGCAGGATAGGTTTAGCACCTTAATTGTGCTAAGATTTCCATGTTTTAGTGGAATCTTTCTCATCAAATTATTGCAGGAAAGATCGATTTCAGACATGTAGAAGAGTAGTCTTCCTTCATAGGAATTAGAAAAGCTTTTTGTCGTGAACTCCACATGTGTTTGAAAAATGTATTCATTTAACAAAGGAGAACTTATCCAAAAAATATCAGAGGTATGTCTTCTATTCCTAGTGCTTCCAAATCTCAGGCAAGGGGAATATGACCAGATAGGCAGTTGTGAGAAAAATCTATCAAACTTATTTTGTCCAACGTGCACATTTGAATTTAGGCAAAGTAATAAGCACCAAGTATCAGGGTCAATTCACAAGTGTGAAAACAAGAATTAAAAGTTAAGAAATGTAAACATTTGTTAGGGAATGACGCCCTACTAAGCACTAGGTATTAGGGTCAATTCACCTTGATATTCTCCTGAGAAATAATACACCAAGGCCCCATCTCACCCAAGGATGACTTCTACTTATCAGTATTAATGCTGTACTAATTAGTCTTACTACAAGGTAAGAATGGTAGGGCTTGTAAATTTTAGAATGTTAAGTAAAGGTTCTTAAAGTTCAAGAAGAAATTGTGTAGGTGAAGGACACTACAGTTGCTCCAACTTTTATTATCTGCAAATGCCAAAAACTATATACAATGCTTTTTTTTTATCTAGTAAGCATAAGAAATGTATGATATATAAGTCATTCTTGATCTCATGGACAAACGACATTTCCTTTTTTATTACTAATTAGTCAAGTAATATTTGAAACTAGTTTGCAGGACCAAATTAAATAAATTTTTTTAATTAAGTGAAACACTTAGTTTTTGTTTTTGTAATAAACTAACTATTTGCATTTTTAGATAGAAGTATTAAGTTTTAAAAATTACATAATTTATAAAACTATAATTTATTAAAAAAATATTATTAAAAAACATAAATATATAATGTGAAATTTTATTCTTTTTTATACAATGAGAAAAATATGTATAATATAATATTATATAATATATTCAAGATCTTATATGCATTTTATATACATAGTTACAAAATTTTGAAAAATTATGATTTACCTAATTTAATAAAATAATACTCCAATGGCCTCACATTTCAAGATATTTAAAAAAGATGCTAAAAATAAGAAATCCCTAACTTGAACTTAATGCGAAGAGACATTATTAAATGAAGTTTATTAGTGAATATGAACAATAAAATTCATACTAATGCTTGATGTATGTTAAAAGAGATGTCGCTATAGAAGCTTCAACTTGATCCAAGAAACTTGGGCTTGGGGAGGTTTACTTGTGGCAATGAATCAAGATAAGAATGGATTAAAAAAAAAAAAACAAAAACAAAAACTAAGATTTATACCTCTTTTAGCGATAAACCTTGTGATCTCATTTCTACTTAGATCCAACTCCTTTAATTCACTTAGAGTAAGTAATTATGGGAATAAGGAATTGAAACTAAAGAGTCATAAGCAAACTTAACATTAACATCTCAAACTAAATTATTTATGTATGATATATCCCTTAATTTCTCAAAAATTAAGATCGGTAGAAAAATTATATCTAAGCATTCACATTTATTGATTATTTTAGTTGTTTGTGTCTAAAATTTAACTACTTAAGAGATAAAAGCCCTTTAAGAAATAACAAAATGCTACTGTTCAAGTTATTAAAACTAAGATTAAGGGAGTATATATTGCTTAACCTCAATACTCCTTTGTCATCACCTGAAAGGAAGATTGATATATATTTGCTCTTTAGTACAACCAACAACAAAAAGTATTAACGAGAGAGAGAGAATGGGTGGATGTGATTAGAAGTATAATAACTTTTTAAATTACAAATAAATATCAAAATAAAATAGTAACAAAAAATAAAATTTATCCCTTATGTAAAATAATAACAAGTTGAGTTTTAGTATACACCACCTTTCAGCAAAGTAAAAATACTAAAAAAAAAAAATCTTATCTCACCCCAAAAAAATCATTTTCTAGATAAAAGTTTTCTAAACCCAATAAATAATTCAAATATGACCACATGTAATGATATACTGATGAGAATCATGGAGATAATGGGTGGAAGGTATCAATAGATCTAAGAGATTCATTATATATTTCAGAAGGCCCAATAACACAAGGTAGAATTTTAATGGATATAAGAGGTCTATTGTACCTTCCAGAAAACTCAATAACATGAGATAAAACTTCAATGGATGTAAAAAGTCTATTGCATATTATAGAAAACCCAATAACACGAGTTAGGGTAAAAAAGATTAAAGAAATACTAAATGGGCTGATTCAGGACATTCAGGCCAACCCAGTTTCAAATGGTACGAATTTAAGTTTTAAAGAGAGTCCAAACCTAATTAATATAATTGGGATACTTAATGGGTCAAACTAAATAATAGAATTCACTCTTAAATAGGAGTTCATTGTATCTGCTAGAATTTGTCCGAAATTACTCCAAAATAAGGATTTCTCTTAATTAGAAATTTTGTCTCTTTAGAATTGTCATCTTAACCTATAAATAGACACCTCTTGTAAACTCTGGAAATCATACAACTTTGAGTGAAATAGAAAATAAGAGTTTTTCTCCCTTGAATCTTTTAAGAACTAAATAACTTATCAAGAGGTAATTCTTTTTGTGACGTTCAAATTGACTTATTACTTCCAATTCCTTTCTTTTCTGGAGTGTAGCGTCCATATCCATCTTGAATACCCTAAGTTCATGTTCTTTAAAATATTAGGTTTAGAGTTTGTGTTATTAAATTCTTATTTAACTTTCCTGGTTATTTTTTGATTTATTGTATGCGTTGGGTTCCTAAACTACGTCTTTTTAGAGTTTTCTGCATCATATACTATGTGAGGAAAGAGATATAATCTCTTATTATTAATTTTTTAAAAGAGAGAACATTTATTAAATTTAAAAAAATTATCATTAAAAAGATAAAAAATAAAAATAATATTAAGAAATTTTATAATTAATTGAAATATTTTTATTGAAAATTTCTTATTTCATATTTAGTTATTTTATTTTTTTTTTTTAAAATCCTGCCTCTCTTAAAAAAAAAAAATCGGCAACAATTTATTTTGATAAAATGAATTATCTTGTAATTATATATATATTATTTGTTAAATTTTTAAAAGTAAAAATATAACTTAAGAGGTCTCTTTGTTTTTTTTTTTTACAAGAGTTTTTTCCTTATAATTTTAAAATTTCAGTTATGAAATCGTCTTTTGTTTTAAAATTTGTTAATTTTTACAAAAAAATACAAAAATAGAAATAATCAATAATTCAAAATAATTCTTTTAACCTCTCCTTATTTCAAGGAGATATAAAAAGTAATGTTTGCTCATTTTTTATAATAAAATTTGCTCTATTTATCTCTTTATATATTTTTGTAAAAGTAAAATGTATTAAAAAAAAAAAACTTATTTTTATAACTGCGTATAGACATGTTTATCAAGAGTCGTACTTTGTTGACTATTCTTTTAATCTGTTACGGGATATATCCAATAATTTTAGAGATGAGAGGATACGCAGCGATAACAAGACGCTCTCTTTGATTTCATTCCAACCTAAATTGAGAGACTCCAAATACGCAAGTCTTGATAGTTTATGTGAGATGAACATGACATCACGCATAATTTTACAATTTTCAAGTTGGTGAAGTGGTGCCAACTGTAAATTTTAAATTTTTTTCATTTTTTCCTTTTCGGAACTCTGGCTTCCGAATTCAGCCCGAATCACCAAGATTTACAGATTGTGAGCGTTGACTTCTTTAAATTGAAAAGGGAGTTCTTTCGGGTTTGAAACAATCTTTAGTGTTTAGTTCCTTTTGCTCGAAAATAAAGAGGGTCTTGAACAGTTCCGTCGGTGGAACAAAACAGTAATCTTGATTTTGGTTTCAACCCAACTGATTATTCTTCAAACCAATTGTCTTTACCTGCATTTTGGTATTACGCATACTCTGCCTTCTGCATCACGTATCTATAATTACGAGGCAACTTGATTTCTGTTTGTTTATAGGAGTTTAATCGAGAAGAAACTTTAGCTTGGGTGTACCTCTTTGTGAGTGTTAGGTGTGTAGGGAGAGATTGGTGCTTGGACATTGCCTTGCCCTCTCTGTGTTTTAGTTGTCTGGACAAGCAAGACTGAAGGCATATCTGTATGGCTGCTTTTCTTTTTTCATTTCTCTTCTTTTTTTTTGTTTGTCCTCCAGGAATGTTTGTCCTCTGGACAAACAAATTATTTTTGTAAACATTTAAGATACTTTAACAGCGTCTTGGATTTCATTTTCTCAAACCATGTTTTTCAGCTTCTACCGAATAATGTTCTTTGGACTGTGACTTACAATCTCAGTCCAAATATTGCCTCCTCTATATGCAGGGGGCAAGTTGTTGGACAATGGAGTTTGGAAGTCAAGAAACAATAAACTGGAATTATAGTTTACAACATTAGCAATGTTAGGTGTTGTATCTGTTATTATTATTATATCCACCTTTTATAAGGAATGTCTAAATATTAGTTAAGAAACATTGTTTTTATTGTCTAGCTTAGATGTTGCTAAATCATAATATAGCGTGATTCGGGGACATGCTTTTGTCAGACTTAGGAAGCCCCTGCTGCTTCAGCATGCTTGACCTGTGGGTTTGGTTGCTGAATGCAGCCTTGCAATAAATAAAGTCTATGTTTGCTCTGATTTATTTTCTGTCATTTCATGTGTATCTGTCTTGAACAGAGAAGCTTAGCAAGGGAACAAAGAGAAATTACAGAACCCACTGTCTACTAAAAATACCTCACATAACTTTCTACAAATGTCCATGGCTTAGTATATATTTTATTAGACCTTCTGTGCCTTCCATTAATTTCCATTTTGGCATATCAAAGTGTTGGTCAGGGCCTTAGGGAAACTGTTGTTTCCTTAGATTTGATTTGATTTTTAAATTTGTTTAGGAGACAAGGAAAGAACAAGTTCTTGAGATGCATGTATGTTCTTTGTGTTGGGGTCACATAGACCAAGGATTCTGTAAAAAACCGTGATGATGTATATAGAGACTTCACTCTGATTCATGGAGCTTTCTGCCCACCATCTTTTGATGAGTCCAATCATGCGGAGGACCTTGAGGACAGAAAGGGAGCGGATTTAACGAAAAGTGTAGGGTTCAAATTTTTGTGGCGAATAATGTTTTCCTGTTTAATTTTTCTGCCTCTCAAGATTTTCCCATCTGTGCAGGAGTTTGACTTCACAAATGTACATTTTCTCTTTCCGAAGATGTTCTTTTACCCCACAGATCTAGGTATGTACCTTGTATATGTTTTGAGTGTGGACACAGTTTTGTGTTTTTGGTGCATTCTAGAAGTTGGTTGTCTTTCATCCGGTGCAGTCTGATTCTTGGGAGGATGGATTTGAAGAACTCTTCATTAACAATTAATAGCATTGGTGAAAGCATCAGATGTTGAAGAAAATGTGTGCCAAGTCATTGAGCCTTCAGCTAGCATATAAATGTTTATCTACTGAAATAAAAGAAAATAAAAGCGAAGCTTTTTATGCTTTGCAGTCATCTTGAAACTCAAAGGAAATGATACCTGAACTCTATCTGCAGGTATGAACGAGGCTGGATTGGCAGAGTTTTTGGTTCGAGCTGTCAACTCCTGCCATCTGCTTCTTCACCCTGTACTTTATGAAAGAGTTGCTTGGACAAAATGTTGCAGAACTAACCATTTCATGTCTCTCTTTCCCTCTCTATCTTTAAGAATTCCTGGTGCAGCATTAACTAGTGGAAGCACACTTTTTCAATGAACTGCAAAAGACAGTAAATCCATGTTCCATTTCCATTAGCTTATATGGCACACTTTATGTTTGAAGGTCTGATACAGAGTTTAAACTTCGATTTACATATTGTGGATGAAATTGCAGTGAGACGGGCCTCCGAACTCTTGAACTAGATGACTATCAAGCGAAGATTGCTACACAAGAAGGGTAAACTCGCCAGTCGGCCGAAATCCATTATTTCCTGTTTGTTAAAATCTTCTGATGTGCAGTCCCATGCTTGTCCGTACCATCCTCGGCTTCATTTCCAGGTTCTTGTTTATGTTATTCTCTCATTCGTGATCCTCTAACCCTCTTTATTTGTATATCCATAATTTAATCAAATCAATCTCTCCTAGCTGGAGTTGCAAGTTGGAGACGGTTCAGGTCAGACCTTATTTTGAATTCCAATACCATATCTGCCCAAAACCATGCACAAGCATGGGATCCTTTCTCTTCTTGCTTCGAAGGTTACCCTTATACTCTTTCCAATCATGTTTCCCTTGGTAAATTTCTCTAACTCTCTCTTTTCAATGTCTGTTCATACGCGTACAGTTGTAGTGCAATGAGATTAATTGACATAGTTCATAAAAGTTCAAAAAATTAGCATTAAATCAAACACAATTATTTTCTGCAGAAACTCAGAAGTCCAGTTTTCCGGTGTAATCCCTGAAAAAAGTCAAAAGTCCCTTTGCAGCTTTCCTCTCTATATGTAGAAAATTGTCTGAATGCATTGAGGGAACCTATATTATGTTGTGTCAGGTAAGTTTTTGTTTCTGAATGACTATGTACCTTTTTTTTTTTTTGGTTCTTGTACGGCAGTATGTTCTCATGCAGTGTCAGCAAGCTTCTTGGTATAGATGTGAGCAAGCTCATTCTTTTCTTGTTTCCTTGCATTTTGCAGAGTGTGTTGTTCGAGTTATCAACTCCTTCCACCATTTTCTTTACAAGGCCCTTTATGAGATATACTAAACATTCCGAAGATGGAGACTTGCTCTCTCTCTCACACACACACGGGGTTGTCCTCGATTATGAAAATGTAAATATTGTGAGTGCTAACTAATTTTCTGTATTTCTTTTCTTTTTTTTATTTTTATTTTGTTACTATATTTATATTTTACTTATATTTTATATTATCTCTATTTTATTAAATTTAATTATATTATTATCATTTTTATTTTTAGATGACAAACTCTTTTTTCGTAAAATTATTTATATTATTTTAGTTATTTGCCATGAGACCTAAATTAGTTTAGAATCTTTAGTTAAAAAAGATTTAGAGTAAGTGAATTTTATATCAAATTTAGTTTATGATAAAATAAAATAAGGAGAAAAATTTATAAAATTAATATTAAATTTGAAATTAAAATATTATTATTATTATTTTTAAAGTTTTTTTTTTTTATAAGTAATAGTCTAAAATTTGGAGTAAAAAACACAATAACCGAAAAGGTCAATGTTTTCGATTTAACTTAATGTCATGCAAATTCCAACGGTGCTTCTTGTGGTCAGCTTAAGCCGAAAAAATGGTGGGTTCTGGCGAGAAAAAACAGAGCAAGAAATTAGACTACTTTCTGAGATTTATAGAGCATTGAATAATTTGCATTATATTTCCTCGCGTGAGGTCAAGGCATATATGATGTTCTTTTGCGTGATTGCAGGTGCTGTTGGACTCACAGTTGAGTGTCAGTGCATATGAGGCATGATTCAGATGTCGTTTTGGTGATCATCAGGTAGATTATGATGCTGGGGATTCATGTTGCTTATGTTGCAAAGTTCAGGTAGTCTATTTCAACTTGTTTCCAAGTGAGATCCTTGTTCTGTACTGTTGCATTCTATGTGATATAATATAACTGTATGTCGTCAGACCTACATAAGGACACACTATGAGGAATTTGACCCGAATCCACTTCAGAGCTATTTGACAAGCTGTAAACTTATCTGCGTTTGATGTTTTTCTGCTCAGGTAAGAGTGGGAATGATTAACTGAAATCATTGAACTCTATAGGCTGCCAATACAAAACCTCGTTTTTTAGTCCACATCAGTTATGAGTTATGTGATCGAATCTCTTTATCCAAGTTATGGTTCACTTCACCCGATTGAAGGCAACTACCGGGGAGCTCATAGGCTCAAGATGTCTCTTCCAGATAAAATTAATCAATCTGGACCGTCACAGATAAAAAAAATTGAGTGATGAATTACATAATTTATCCCCGAATGCAACACTGATTTTGGCAATGCAAAAAGTGTACTTTCTGTTTGCTGTTTGTTTGACTCACATCATGGCTGAGTGGCTGCATAGAATAATGGAACTTGGGGATAATACTGTCCCCATCCCTTGTGTACTTGTCAATTTTTATCCTATAGAATCTACTGACCTTACTGGAGAAAAGGATCACTAACAAGTTACACCACCCAAAAAAAGGGGGGGGGGAAAGGAAAAAAATCATTGTATGGAAAGTAACGATGACAATTTTAGCAGACACTATTACTGGACCTTACTATATACCATGCTGTCTGGCTGCGGGAGTGCCTGGTTGGGGTCGTGTTTCTCAAGGCACATATCACTAGGGGGTTTGGGACTTTTCTTTCTACTTTATTTCTATTGGAATATGGTCAACTTGTTGAGTTCATTGCCTGGTCAAAATTTGAGAATAAGACCCAACCGATCTTTGTCTGTTCCATTGCATTGCCGACTAATACTTATTTATTATAGCAATGCCAAGATGGCATAAAAAGCCGTAAACACAATAGCCCTTTATAGCGGTTAAAGCTGCCACAAGGGCTTGCAGTTTTTTCGTTGAAAGTAAGAGTATTGTCTGTCTAAGTCTGTGGAATAAATTGAGCTCATAGTACCGAGAGAAGGAGGAATGCTCCCAGTGAAAAACACGTTTAAAATGTATAGGTTTGCAAGATGTTTTCCAATTTGTGCTGGAACAGGGCCGCGTGAGCAGTTCTCAGAGATGTCCAAGCTTATTAAACTCGCATGAGTATGACTTGACGACCGGAGTTGTCCTGAAAGAGAACTATTGACCAAGCGGAGTGCATACAAGTACGTGTTGTTCTCTTTCTGTTGAAACATTACTAATTTCTGTCACTACTCACGTGACAATTTGAATAGACACAATTTTTTTTATTGTCAAATTGAGTTCCAAAGTCTAAACTTTTTCATTTTGTTACTACATATTCTAAATATAAATCTGATTTTAAAAACTTTTTGAATTGTTACTCAAATTAACAAAATTTGAGAGCTTATTGTTAGATTAGAAAAGGGCAAATTAAAGTTCTAACATAACACAACCATCAATACATTAAAATTCTACTAGATTTGTTATTTCTTTAACTCAATTAAATCTAGTTAACTTTTAATTGGGCTTGGGTTGTATATTAAGCTTCATATTATTGGTTAACCATAAATTGTTGTACCCTATCAACTTCTGCCTCTTAATTCTTGAAAATGAAGGTTCCCTATAATTATTGCTTTTCCTGCTTCTAGTTTAGCACTCTTATTTGTTGATAGCCATAAGCGAAGATTTTGTTTAAGCTAGACTCTAATCAAGATTGCTTCTTGTTTTTATTTTTCTATTACTATTTTTGTTTTTCATTGCTGCATGCTAATTATAATGGTTGATCATTCATATCATTAAGAAGATTCTTAAGCTATGTGTTATAATCTTATTGCTTATCTTGCATACAAATTTTATCTAATCTTGCAGTCAAGTAAACTTCTACAAGCACATGACATTTCTAGTAGATCTAATATTCAAATTTTTATATTTTAGATCATATTTAACTCTAATCTAATACATAAATTATAACAAATAAGGTTTAACTTATTAGATTCTTTTTAAATATTAATTTTTAATTTGTAACAAATTTAGATTAATTTTAACATCTCATCTTAATTATAATTTGGTCATATAATCATTCACAACATCTACTTCAACTTAACATAACTTTCAAACTTTAATGATCAACAGTATGAATTGAATTATCATAAGTTTCCTTGATTAATCTTGACCAATTTTTACTTGGCCTTTCAATCTTTAAGAACCTTGCGATACATAACCTTGAATAGTAAGGCTTAGAATTTCATTCTCTATGACACTTTATAATATGTAATATTTATAGAATACAATTACATGACTATTTCACTACCTCGTTTTCTTTATCACATGGAAAAATTGAGCTAAGTTATCTTTATTTCTTAATCCAATAAGTCTTTAACCTTAAATGTTTTTAAGTTTCTAACTTCATAAGCCATTATATCCAAATCTTATAAACTTTATTACTCAATACAATTTTTATATATTTTATTAATTTAATAACTTATAATTTTAAATTTCAATTTAACTCTTAATTTTTTTTATATCCATAATCTGCCTTTTGTTTTTCTCAAATGTTCTATAATTATCTCTTGTAAATTACCTCTCTACATCTTCCTTCTTTTTTTTTTTTCCTTTTCTTGTCACTTTTTTTTTTTAATTTGGTTCCTTAAGTGTTATTAATTGTAATATGACCCCTTAAATTTTATTATTTTTTATATGACCCTCAATGTTTATTGTGTTTTGATTCTAACCCTAAACTTTTATGTTTTTGTGATTCTAGCTTTGATTTTTTCTCTTCTCCTTATGCCAACATTAACTACTACAACAACTGAAGATATACCAATTTATCACTAGGAGAAAGAGGTAGACCGGTGGCTAGGGAATGGAACAATGAAGGTTTCATGTGTTAGTGGTGGCTAGAGAGAGCTTATTTGATTATGGAAGATGGTGGCAAAACCTTTGAATTTTCTTTATCAGCATCCAATGGTGTAGGAAATGACTTCTAACAAGGCAAACAATAGCTTTTGGTTGCACATGTGGCAATACATAATGGTTGGTGATGGTGCTTTAGCTATGGCAAATAACGATTCTAATGATAGAAATTGACAGTCTAGTGACTTTTGTAACTTTGATGACTTCTATAACAACTTTGATAACTTTGTGGCGACTTTAGCAAGACCTATATATTTTCTTTTGATCCGAATAAAGTTACCCACTTTAATATAATCACTGGATCAATTATTGATTTTGAAAATTTCTTTAGTAGTAGCTAGTGGCACTTAGTGGTAATTGGTGGTTGCTATGATCTTATATGATTCTTGACTATGATGTTGGCTCCCTAATCAAATTGGTTTTCATGGTAGCTCCAAGATCAAATTGGTTCGGCGACAATGCTCCAACAATAGCTGGCAACAATTTTAATGACAAAAACCGGTAGTCTAATGACTTTTGTAACTCCGACGACTTTTATGGCAACTTTGTTAACTCTATAGCAACTTTGACAAAATTTATACGTTTTCTCTCAATCCAAATAAAAATACCTACTTTCATATCACTATTAAAAGTGTCTTCATTTGAACCTAACTCTAAATAGCGAGCTTTCCCCTTGATCTCAGCAAATTTTGATGTTGCCACCATGCACTAGCACCTCCATGTACTTTGTAGGCTACATAGTCCACCTTGGTGTTTTCCTTAATTGCATGATATGTTATGCCCTTAATGCCAACTTCTAAGGTAGATCAATTGACCAAATACTTTGTATGGCCAAATGGTCTTGAAAATCATAATTTAACCCATTTACATAACATGCAACTTACTGAGCTTCAATTTCATTCAAATTGCCTTTAGCTTCCAATCACGAGAACTCTTCAATATAGGCTGAAACTGAACAAGTACCTTGGTAACACTTATGAAATTATTGGAAAAAGGTTTACTTATACTCAAATGGCATAAATTGACCTTTTAAAAATGCCTTCATTTGAACCCAACTCTAAATAGGGAACTTTCCCCTTTATCTCAGCAAATCTTCATGATGTTGTCACCATGCATTAGCACCTCTATGCAACTTGTAAGCTATAAAGTCCACCTTACATTTAGGTTTAACTTTCATAATATCAAAGAAACACTCTACTTTATATCTTCAATCAATAAATTGTTCAATGTCCACCACCCTATTGAAAGAAGGTTGATCAACCTTCATTTTGTAAGAATCACTATGTTGAACTTCATTCCTTGCACGTGGTATGAACTCTACTTCTAATTCCTCTTCATTTACATCTTTAGGATTAATATATGGAGGAACAATATTTTCCTCACATAGGTTATGCCTTCTTCTTATAGCCATGGGAGCTGCCCTTTGGACTTATAGGGAAGGAGAATTGGTTTACATGCTTCTTATAAGTTCAATTAGCATCTCAATGCTTACAACCATCTCTTTTACATACCACTTTAGTCTTGTAAAACGTTCTTCATCATCATTGCCTTGCCTAGCCATCTCAAGATTAGACTTTGATACTTCCTAATACAACACAAACATTGAAAGGTACATGATTTCATTCATGAAAATGAGGGATATTGATATCATTTAACAAAACAAAAGAAAATTAGCTCAAAAAAAATTAAAAAAAAATTAAACTAAACTCTTAATAAAGAATTCTATTGATGATGAACAATTCAAAAACTCTAACAAATACATATATATCTAAATTAAATATTAGGAATACTCCTCCAAGAATAAAAAAAGGCAGAGTAAAGTTCCAACATAACACAAACATCAATACATTAAAATTCTATAGATTCATTATTTCTTTAACTCTATTAAATATGGTTAACTTTTAATTGGGCTTGAAGGTCCGTAATGCAACAATGCTTTAAAACTATGAAAGTTTTATTGATATAAAACTTTAGTACAGAGGAGGAGGAGGAAGAGAGTTACAAATAGAAGGGATAAGGGAAGATTTACAAGAAAGGGATAGAGAAAGGAAATTCTAAAATGAGATTCCAAATGATTCTGCCTCAAATTGGCTTTAAGGTCTCCTTTTATAGTTGAGGAGTCGAGTTGCTTAGGGCAAGTAGATGGAATCTCCTTTTGTAAAGGGATAATCACTCTTTGTAAAGTTGGCATCTTATTTTGGAAGAGTCACCTTCTTTTTATTAAGGGAGAATCTTCTTTTGTAAAGCAACTTTTATGCTTGCAAAGATGCTTTTTTTTTTTTTTAAGTAATGTTAGCATTTACGAGCAATGTCTCTCTTTTCCACTAAAAGTCGTTTTGTCATTTTGTAGAGCTAGCAATCATGAGCTTTGTTTGTCAACTTTACTTTTGACTGTTCTTGTCCTATTTTGTTTTTGATAGTATGCCAAAGCAGTCTTCTTTAATGCTTTGTAAGGACAAGGATCCACTATTTTTTTAATGGACTGAGTCTTGTTTTGAATAATTCTTAGATTGCAATAGTTGTTGCATAATTCTTTGAAACTTTAAAGGGACATTTTTCAAACTTAAAGGCATCACATTCCATTCATATTACCCAAATAGAAGCAATTTTGTATCTATCTTTTGGATCCAAATTTCAAGTCAACTTTGGAAAAGATGTAGATATAATGAAGTTTTTGTAACAAATCCTTTTTGTTAGGAACAGGATACCTGATCCACTTAAAGGTTGTATTAAGAGGCTTGTAGTTAATCACTAACCTGGGGGTATTCCTTTCAAGTTTAGCTGATTTGTTGGCATAAAAAGTAACACATAACTAAGGTGACCTAGATTTGGAAATGAATTTTTGGATTTTAAATCCTAAATTTCTTTCCTATAATAACTTTCTAATTCTACATTCATTTGAATAAGTCAAACTTTTGTAAGGATTTGTTTTTCATTAAAATCTTGTTCATAGGGTAAATCAACTGTGTTATTTCCTATTCCATAAAGTATTTGGAAGATCAATACAAAGTTCATTTTGAAGGGTTTCTCTTAAAATGGAAATTTTTTGTAAAACTATTGGGTCTTATAATTGGTTTTAAATTATATAAAGAGAAAGATCTTTTTTGTAGGAATAGAAGATCTTGGTCTTTTACTTGAACAAGATTATGGATTTTGTTTTCATAAATGGAGTGAGCTTTAATAGGATTCAAATTCCTAGTCTTTGGAGCTTCAAGAAAAAGAAAATAAAGCTTTTAAGATTTTGTGTTGAAAATTATACCATCATAATTGATAGTATAAGGAGTGATAAGGTTTATGAATGGTTTTGTTTGTAATGATTATTTTGGAATTGTTTACTACTAAAAGTTTTCATTGGTTTTGCTTAAAAATAGTTTCGAACGATTCCTTATTTTATGTAGTGCAAATATGCATCAGTGTCAAACACGGTTATTATGTCCAATGTGAAATCATTTGGAACCTTTTCAAGATTTTAAAGATTTTGAGGTTCCTTATTTGATTCAAGATCATTTTTTAGGGTTTCTTCTAAATATTTTGAAAGAAGAAGTCAAAGGGTTTGGTTGTCCTTTTGTTGGTCTTGTTTAAGCTCTCTAAGTTCTATTTTGATGGTTTTGATTTTTGTTTGAAGTTCTTGTATGGTAAGGGCTGATTTTCTAGAATTTTTCTTGGTCAGAATAGTAGTGAGATCATAAGGAGGTCTAAAAGTTGATGGAATGGTATTAAAGGGTTTTGTCTCTTGTTGTTAGAAAGTTTTCAAAAGGTTTTGCTAGGTATTCTCTTTAGAGGTTGGGATCTATAATGTATTTAATAAGTTTTACAAGCATTTATTGGTTTTTTGTAAGGGTGTTTACTTATTTGGATACTAGTTTGGATTCTAAAGAAAGAAAGATTTGGAGTTCATCAGTTTAAAAAGTTTCTTCATCTAAGCAATCAAAAAAGTCAAAATCAAAACTAGAAATATTTAGTAATATGGCTTCTAATTTAAAAACAGTTTCTTGTTTTAGGTGTAGTTCTTGGATTTTTTTGTGTTGAGTTTGCAGTATTTGGAGGTATGTCCTTTCTTTTAACACTTGAAAGAAGTAAGGTTTTTGTAAAAGGGTTTAGAGGTAGCTAGCTTTGATCTTAGTTTAGGCTTGGATGTTTTGGTTTTCCTAGGTTTGAAGTAATAAGTTTGCTTATCTGTTTGTTTTTGGGACTTTTTGTAAGTGCAATAAGATTTGGTATTAGCCTACTTCTTCCTAATAGGCTCAAAAAATTTTGGAATTCCTAAGTTGAATTGTTGGTAAAAAGTTCCAACTTTAAAATGAGAGTATTTCATTTCCTATTTGAGGTGCTTTTGAATTTTAAGATCTTGCTAGATCTTAAATCCTTCTTACTAGGTAAAACTAATCAATTCTTTATAAGTTAACTGATTATATGGAATTAGATTTTCCTAAGTGGTTTTAATGGTTTGTCAACTTTTTCTCCCAAAAGGGTTAAAAGTCTTGCAAGGAACTTTTCTTTCCATAAAGGTTGGTTAGAGTATTCTCTAACTATAACTCTGGTAAGGAAAATATTTTTATAGTTTTGAAACTCATTAAGTTTCTTACACTTAAGATTTGTAAGTAACTCAGGATTTTTGTTACTAAAATGAGAAAGGTTTCTTATGAAATAGAGAGAAATTGTAAGGATAAGACATGTTATAGTATCTTCGATTGGGTTACCTGAGCTATCTAAGATAGGTATCGTCTTCTATCATTATAATGGCTCTAAGGATTTGATCTCATTAATCATTAGTGAGATAGTAATCCCACCATTCTTTAAGTTGTCTTAAAAATTGTACTATTAAAAGTTTAATGACAATTTTTTTCTAGAGTGTTGTTATGGGTTTTGCAGATATTTGATACTATAATCATATGTTCTCGAATACTAAGGATGTTGTATTATGACATACTATCAATATTCCATTCAGAAATGGAAGAGACATTGAACTTGTGTTGATTTAATGTATTTGGTTTGTTTTCAAGGTTAAGATCTAGAACTATGAGTCCAAAAATGGGTTTTTGCCATAAGATATAATTGACCTAAGGTTTTAATACTTGTAAAGGTAGTTCACAAGGTTTTAAAGGAGAATTTTCTTTAAATTCATTAGAATCTATTTGAGATTTATTTCCCAAAGTGTTGACTTGCTTTTTTGTAGAAGAAGAGGATGATTCTAAATCAACTAATCAATTGCCTTTCTCTAATGTGATGTCTCAAAAGGACTCTTTTCTAAGGCCCCTTTCTTCTGTAATAAATGTCAACTTCTTTTATAAAGGAATTGACCCGATTATGGTCGTTGATTTTTGTTTTTGTTTTTTTTTTTTTTTTTTTGCTTTTGGCTAGACAGTTACAATTAATTTTCTTTTTAATTAGATTATATTAATATCTTATGGAACATAAACCTAAGATATTCAAGAAGGATATGGACGACACATTCCAAAAAAGAAAAGAATTGGGAGTGATAAGTCAATTTAAATGTCACAAGAAGAAGTATCTTTTGATAAATTCTTTAGTTCTCAAAAGAACCGAGAGAGAAAAACCCTTGCATACTATTTTACTCAAAGTTGTCTGGTAAATTGTCTGATATCTTAGAGCTTATAAAGGGTGATAGGCTAAGATAGCAATCCTAAAAAGGTATAAATTCCCACTTAGAACAATTCCTTATTTAGGAGGAATTTCTATCTAGGGACAAATTCTTACTCAGAAAATAAACTCCTAATTTGAAGTGACTGTTATTACGTAGTTTTAACTCTTTAAGTACTCCAAAGATATTAATAAGGTTTGAACTCTCTTTCAAGTTTCAATTTGTACCATTAGATGATTGATTGGCCTAAATGTCCTTAATCAACCCATCTAGTGCTTCTTTCATCTTTTTGGCTCTGGTCCATGTTATTAGGCCTTCTTGAATGTGCAATGGACCTCTTGTATCGATTAAAGTTCTAGTTTGTGTTATTAGGCCTTCTGGAATATGCAATGGACCTTTTGCATCCATTAAAGTCTTATATCCATCATCTCTACAGTTCTTATCACATATGCCTTGATCCTATAATAATTGATTTTACATTCATGAGAATTTGACATTTAGGAAAAATTGGCTCATAAGGTAATATGATGATATGTTTCTTTCTATCCCAAAAGGTAATAGATATTTTTGCACATATCATTGATTTCATCTTCTTTCTAATTTCCTTTCTTTTCTTTTGACCAATAGGATCATTAATTATTTATTTCAAATGCTTATAAGCAATTTCATTACATAAAGAATTTATAAATTTCTCTTTTCTTTTAATCCTCTTTGGGATTAAATCAATTTATCTAAATTCAAGTGTAGAAACAAATTAGTAACTAATAAGTTTTTCATCAATTTATGCATATATTCTTTTCTTAGTAATTTTTTGAATATAATATAACATACATAGGAAAATATTTTTCAAAACAACATTTTAAAATAAGTTTTTAACCATGATAAAAAGGAATTGCTAGACAAGTTTCCTAATTGTAAATAGTAGTTTGTGATAATTTATATGTAATAACAATTTTGTCTTTATTTGTAATATTTTTGAAAAAAATTTACAAAGTGTCGATTCTTCATTAATATAATTCATGTTAACACCTAAATCAATAAATGTCATAACATATAACATATATTTCTTATTAACAATAATTGTAACCTTAGTATGTCATTTATAAGTAATAACTTTATTAACAAGATTGATGAAATGAAGATCACCAATATCTTATTGTTTTAAAGAAGTTTCCAAAATTTCTTCTTCTTGTTATTTACATATTATCTTAAGGATAATCATCCTTTCTTTTAAAGATCATAATTTTAACTTGGGTCCCTTAATTTTGGCTTCAAGCTCGTATATAGAAGGTTCTTTTATAGAACTAAAAGGATTTTCTTTAATCCTCTAAATTATTAATTTTTAAACTATAACTTTTTTTAGGAGTTTTACTAGAACTAGTCATACTACTTTCTTTAGTTAGATGTAAATATTCTTCTAACTTTTGTTTTGATAGTTAGATTTAGAATTTTATCTATAAGATTTAATATCATATTATCTTCTTTAATTACAACTAATAAGTCATTACTTTTACATATAGTTTTCTAAAATTAAAATTAGAAGTAAAATATTCTTCTTTAATAACATCAATTTCTAAATCATCTTGATTGAAATTGCTATTAGATAAGAAAATATTTATTAATGAACTCTTAAAATCCCTATAAATGGATAATTTTTGAATTTTTTTTTGTTTTACATTTATTAGAATAATGTTTTTTTTTTTCATTTATAGCAAACTATTGTTTTCTTCTTTTTTTATTTGCTTTTCTAGCTTCTTCTCTTTTCTCTCTGGAGGCTTTTTATAAGAAGATCTTGACCCTTTTTTTAAAGGATTATGCTTTCTCATTTTTGTAGAAAATATTATAAATAAATAACTCATTTATTTACAAAAATCTTCTAAAACTCTCTTATCTTGAGATTTTTCATTTTGTAACTACCAATGTAATTTGATTTTATTATAGAATTTAACTCTTTTAGCAATTATTTCTATTACTAACTCACTACAAGTGTAATTATTATACCTAATGATTTCAAAATGATAGGTTGTAAGTCTAAGTTTTACTTTTCTAACAAAAATAGTAAGTAACCTCAAAATAAATTTTTCTTTCCAAAATTCATTTTAACTATCTTCTTCTATAAAAGTTTTTGAGAAAAATACCTCTTTATACTACTTAAAATGAAAAAAAGCTCATACATTTTAAATTAATAAACTGTTTACAAGTCTTATTTAATAATAAAATAGTAATTTTAATAAAATGATTAGTTATAATATATATTAGTATATTAACACAATCAAATAATTGTATCCCATCTTTTGTTTGTATTGCTATAAAGATTTAAGTTTTCATTTCACTTGATAAATAAAAGTCCCACCAACCTTTAAAGTAGCCTGTAAAATTGCTAGTAATAATTTAGTAATTTAAGGGCACTATTACCCTTAATTTTTGACACTGTTACAAACATCATGATGTAATGTAATAGTACTAAAATTTAATGTTTTGTCATGTCATTAAGATTTCATTTAACTAAATTAGTTTTATCATATTGGACATAGTTATAATCAATTTGTTCCTCTAATAAAAGATTTACTAATGTGAGTGTGGTATAATATAATTTTGTTAGTATTTTATTAAAGATCATTTTATTTACTTGGTAAGGTTCCTTTAAACCTAAAGGTCCTTCCCTTTGTAGTTTGTTCATATTAAGAAAAGAAGTAGTATTATGATTACTTCATTTATTATAAAAGTAAAGTTTGTGATATCATTGAAAGTTACAATTTATACATTATGGTTATAAAACTTTATTTCAGGACTTTAAATTGTCAACATTTTTACCAAACTGTTGAAACTTTGTGGTAAAATTACAGTAGTATTTTTTTTCAAGAATGAAAAATACTAAAATGATATCAAATATAATTAAATTATTTTATCGTTAAAAAGAGAGTTTAGAAATAAAAAGTGTAAATTAAGTATAATAAAATTGATCTTATGACTACAAATTAACATTAAGGCTTACAACTAATATTATATAAAGAGCATATTCTTATAGTGAGCTTTACTCTACTAATGATAATTCATGATGTGTGATGTAACGACGATTGAAGTTCAATGATATATTTTTAATATATATTATGTATTTTTTATTCTTTTATAATTATGTACATATTACTGTTTTAAAATTAATAGAAAAATATCAATGAGATATTATTATAAACTATTATAAAATTATAACCTCGTATGGTTAATTACAAAATTACAAGTGTTGTAATATATACAACATGGTGTTTTGAATAAATATAATATAACTGTCATAAATTACATTGAATAGTTTATTATATTATTATATTATAATATAATTACAAAAGATTGTCTATTATTGTTATTTATGGATAATGATTAATGTAATAAATTCTTAACAAGTAAAGTATGAACACGTTAGAATATTTTCATTAATAATATTATAATATTTTCATTAAAAATTCAATTATAATGTAATCCAATTGATATATATATATATACACACATATACATTATTATGTTAATTAAGGACTATAATCTTAAATTTAGTTTAGATATTGATAAATATATCTAATTTAAATTATAAAATTATGTTTATATATAACTAGTCACTAATCTTTTTACCACATATGAAAATTTTTATCTAAATTTCATAATTACAATAAAAGTTAGTAGAGAGATCGATCACTAGGTTAAGACAAACTTTTAGTCATATCAATAATTTTGATTTTTGCAAATTCAACTATATTATTTATTAGATTATTTATATGAAATTATTTAATTTTAATATTCAAAAAATTCATATTTTATGATAATAGATTTATTCAAAAATCTTGCATTTAAGAGTTAGAAAAGTCTCTGATCAAATTATATCTTTACTTTTTATTCTTTTTTTCTTGATCAAGTCACTTCTTAAATGTTGTAGAAGTACTATTGAAATTTAAGGATATAGATAAAGAGGAAAAGATGGGACAAAATTGTTTGTCCCAAAATTGTTATTATAACCTATCACTTAATTGTTTATCCTATCACCTATCACTTATTTATAACTTTGTTATTATCTATTCACATCATCATTTAGGACAAAATTGAAAAACAATAATTGAACTATTTATCATTATTCTTGATTCTCCTTACTCTAACCTTCATATGTAGGTATGTTGCCTTAACTTTGATTGTTATTTTTATTATTTTAATTTCTTTATTTGGGTTTTAGGTTTTGGTTTTTGCTTATGTATCTTCTTAATGCATTTATCTTGTTGGAGTTGGGCATCTCATCCTTTTGTATTATGTTTCTGGGTTAATGATATTCAGATTAATTAATTCATTATTACAAAGAATTTTCTTATTCTTGAGGGTTTGTTCACAACCATGAAAAACATTTTATTCAGTTTCCTTACTTGATTGAACTTCGATAAATCTTGGAGAAAAAAAATTGACACAAATTTTATGAGTCAAGTTCTTAGTAATTGTTTTAATTCCTCTCAACATTATTTTATTAACAAACCATTCCTTTGTTCAAAACTAAAATCTAGTTTAACCTCATATGATAGAAAAGCTACAATTAAGTAATGTTAACTCCCCAATTACATTTTCATTGGATGTTTTCATATAGCAACAAATATTTCTTTGTTCATACTAAGTGAAGAAAAATAATAAAAACTTAAGAGTTTGTTTAATTACAGAAAAATAATTAGTTTATGAAAAATACTTTTTGAGTAAAACTTTTTTTGAAAAAAAAAAGTTATTTTATGTTCTTTGACTATGAGTTGGAAAATAAATTTTTTTTTTTTTAAGGTTTAGTTCATATATAAGATAAGCGAGAGATATTATATGATAATAACTTTCATGGTAATCTAAATAATAAACTTTCATAAAGTTATCTACTTCTCTTTCTCTCTCTCTCACCCAATCTCTCAGTTTTTTTCTTTGTTTTAGTGGGCTCTACTGTTGGCAAAAGTACTGAAAAATTTATTGATGGAAGCAAAATATAAAATGAGTATAAAAAAAAGATATTAATTTAAAACATGCAAATAGATTGTCCTTAAAAATAAAATTAGTTGTTACAATAATAAAACTACTTGTCATAATTACCAGCATAAAATAAAAGCATTTTATCTTCATCAAGCACAGAATAGTTAGTATCTCTACATGGGTCACATTGAATCTCCCATATTAAACCTAAATTTGGGTCATTCACATATGTATGAACCTTTTATATTTTTTTTTCTTTTACAAAATATAAGACAAATATTATTTTATAAATATATGAAATATAACTTTCATCTTTAATATAGAATAAAATTTTTTAAAATACTCATATTTTTAGCATTCTTTCATATATTTTAAAATACTAAATTTTATTAAGTTTTAGTAAGAATATAATATATAATCATTAGTACCTTTTGGATTTCAAAGATTAGGATATATAACCTATAATATCATAAGCATGGTGAATTAAGAATCTTTATAAAACATAATTTATTAACAAATATCAATGAACTTACTTATAAGAAAGAAATTTACAATTTTTACAATATACATAAGGTTAATCAATAACTTGTTATTATACATATGAGTTTACTTCAAAAAATCTCTTTTCACATAGGTTAGGTTTCCATCACTTTTAACCATTCATTATAAGTGTTAGTTTTATTCTCCTCAATGTATTTTTCACCAAGTTTTTACCTAGTAATTTAGTCATAGAATTAGTCAAATGTATCCCTAACCATACAAAGTTAAATAATATTACTCTACTATTTAGCAACTACTTAACTAATTTACTCTACTATTTAGCAACTACTTTATTGATTTGTATTTCAAACAAATACGTTTATTTTTCCAATTATATGACTTGCTCTTTGTACAAATATTAATAGCTTGGCTATCACAATGCATTGACACTAATGATATCAATTTTGCACATAATGAAATATCTATCAAGAAATTCTTCAACCAATTCACCTCCACACTAATTATCTCTAAGGATATTAACTTAGACTTTATGGTGGACTAGATAATAATTATTTGGTCAACAAACTTCTAAGTCACTACTTAACTTCTAAGGATAAATATATACTCACTTGTAGATTTTATCTCATATAAAATAGTTGAAAATATTTTAAATTAGAGGTGGACCAATTAAAACTCATTCATTATGTTAGATCACTTTATGCCTCCTATGTCATACTTAAATTTAGATCATTCATATATATACAAACTTTTTTTTATTATATTTCCTTATATAAATATTATTTTATAAATATATAAAATAAAATTTTAATTTTTAATATAAAATAAAAAATATTTTAAAATGCTTTTATTCTTAACATCAGTTTATAATATAGAGTTAACTTTTTACTCATTGTTACCTATGCTAGATGGTGCACAAATGCAAAGAAGTAGAAATGCAAAGTGTCAACAAACTGGACAAAAAACCAGCTTCCTTATCGTATCATGTAACAAAACCAGGGCAGATGTGTGTTCCAAAGCATCCTTCTCAGAAAAATGAGAGGGTATATCCATTCAAAAACCAAGTCTTGGACGCCTAATCATCTTCTTTTCAAAGAAAGATCAGAAACATCAAAAGTGCATCAAAGCTGACAGCAAACATCACAGGTCCTATGATAAAATCCCCGATTTGTTATGCCTAAACTCAAAGTTGTTACTTGAAGGTAGCATCAGTCACACTTTCAATCCTTAACAGCATCATTAAAAAACCGAACAGACACTAGTTCCCACTTCCTAGTAGAAGCATCCGTCAAGAACATACAATAGACCAGATCTCGGAATGCAGTAACAGGCCACCGTAGCAATCGAACTTATCCACCCGAAGAATATAGCCAAGGACCATAGCCAGGAAACCCAGCAGCTCCAGGAGACAAAGCATCAGAAAATCAATAGACTAAGTCAGAACCAGGAAGTATAAATGCCAAAATTAGCCACATGTATACGCTTTCCAGCGGAAAGTTCCCAACATCACACTAGACATATGCCTCTTAGAAGGAATACCTGACAGATTAGCACCAAAATTCCCCATGAACATCCAGATAGGGCTCCAGAAAAAAAAAAAAAAATCTATATATATATATATAATAAGAAAGAATATGGAGAGGTGGATAACAGAAAACCAGAACAATTGTATATATATAAAAATTACAAAAAATAATAAAAAAGCCAGAAAAAATGCAGCACCCTGAAACAATGAACCGAGACCTCGCTTCCGCCAATAAGCCCCATTCCAGCTCGCTCAGCTCAGAAGGCGTATTATAACCAAGGCTATCATATTCTTCGTCCTACTCAACCCCGTTTTAGCTAAGGAGTCAGCAAACGAATTAGTTTCCCTTGGTCTGAACCTGAACACTACCTCTCCACATCTTCTCCTCCTCATGACATCTAATGTCTGTAAATACTCCGAGGGCTCTTGTCAGATAGCTTGAGTCAAGAAACAGCTTCCAACAACATCAATTTATACCTTTGAACCCCACTCCAAAAAGCCACAGCCCCCTTATTGCTTCTAACTCTGCCCCGGCAGATCGTCAGAGTCTAGGAGTAACGTTAAACGGGTTACTGACACACAAAGGAAGGATGAGCAGAGCAAGTTTTGTGTTGAACGGCGAAACAAAAAGAGTACTTACCTGCGACGGCGAAGGAGGAGCCGACGACTGGCAACGTGAGGTAGCAGGCCGGCTAGGCCGACCATCGGGCGTTTACTTAATTTTTTTTTTTTAATATTTTATTTTTTTGCGGGGTAGTATCTCCGTGTCTTTCTCGAATCCATCTCCCATGAAATTTCACTCTACTCTCTAAAACCTCTATACTTTTCAATTTTGACAACTGGTACTGTCCGTCAAGTTTTCATTAATTTGCTCTTCACGAAGTTTGTATATGCTGACTTTTCAGCCACAATTGTAATCCTCCCTTTTCCACATTACCATTACTAATTAATAATCAAATAAAACAAAAATTTATCAATATCACGATGTAACTCTAAAATTTAGTAAAAATAGCATTCTAGTTTCATAATATGTTGTTAATAATAGTATTAAATTTATATTTTTATATAATTATTAATAAATAATGCTAGTGTGAAAAAAAGATAACTAAAAGGAATTTAAATATATATATATATATATTTAAAATAATTTTATTTTTACTCACATTAAAAAAATGAATAAAATCTTGATATTAATTTTTTTTATTTCTTTTGTTTTTTTTTCTTAATCTATGCCAGGAAGAAATTCTTGTGGAGGCATAGGATTATTCGTCGCTCCCTGAAGACCTTAGAGGGTTGATTTTGTTCTTCGTTAACCTTCTTAACTCTATAACTTCGAATTAAGCAGATTATCCGTGAGGAGAGTCGTGCATGGACATGGGCGCCGAAATTCAGTTAAGTATAAATATCATATACAGACTAACATTGTTGTTTATTTTTCATTTTTTATTCAGTCACTACCACAATTTTAGCCTTAGTTATGAGAACTTAGAGTCCGACAACTCCATGACCAGTAGTCCATGTGATAAAATAGCAGACTATCGTCTCTTC
>JAHOYR010000008.1:5783507-5821684 GCA_023213295.1 Bruguiera hainesii
CAAACTTTGTGAAAGCATACTTATTTGGTAAACTAAACCAACAATTTAGTTTTTCTAGGTTGAAAGGATTAGGCCAAGAAAACTCCATATACTTTGCCGTAACATAAGCCGAGGAGACAACATTATCACTAATATTAAAAAACTAATATGTAATATGAAACTTTTTTTTATATGATGATAAAAAATAAGATATTATATATTATTATTTAGTATATTCTAAATTTTAAAGATATTATACATAGATGAGTGTACAATTTGAAAAAAGTTATATTATGTCTAGTACGATGAATGAGTACTCTAATAACTTTACATTTTAAGAAATTTAAAAACGATGCCAAGAATGAGGAGATTAAAATTTAAAATTAGAGTACCAATTATTGATTTTTTTTTTGGGTAATTCTTGAGGTTTGTTTAAGGAGTTGTTACTATAGATTCTACAACTTGGATAAAAAAAATTGATCCAAGAAACTTGGGCCGGGGGTGGCCTTGGGGTAATGGATCAAGACAAGAATGGACAGAAAAAAAGAAAAAAAAAAAACTCAGATTGATGCATCCAGCAGTTAGTTACAAATATAATGATCTCATTTCTACCTAGATCTAGCCTATCCAATTGACTTAGAGCATCTAATTGGTAGAATAAGGAATTGAAACTAAAAAATAATAATAGAAATTAACATTTAAAATTTTCATCTAAATCATATATATATATACACACACGATAATTTTCAAAACTATTGACGTAAATATTTTTTATAAAAATTAATTAAATCTAGGCAGTAAAATTGTATAATTAATATTTTTATTGGATTTCTTTTGTTCAAAAAAAAAAAAAATCAAACTAAGTAGAAAGAGTAGGAAGTATACCTTTTATTACTTAAATTTCTCCTTTTAGTTATTTAAAGAACTAAAACAAGGTAAATTAGAAATATTAATCTTAAATGAACTCATATTTTTTTAAGAATTATAGCATAAACTCTTATAATCACTTAACATGCATGCTCATTTAACATACTTATACAATTAATAACATTTTGGTTTGCATTAAGGTATATTTTGTCATTCTTCAAGTTTGAATTAGTTTTTTTTGACCTAAACTTCTTTAATTATCCCCCTCTTTGTAACTCTTGAATGTGTGATTAGTATGTCATGAATGCTTTGTGAATACTTCTATGAACCTCATCACCTAGCTTTAATTTTGATGGTAGAATTGTGTGGTTATAACACAAATTATCATTGTCACAGACCTACAACAATCCTCCTTATAAAAGTAAGATTAAAAGGCAAAACACAATGGAATGCAGTGTTCTTAATATTCAAGGGCCTCAACTGCTTCATTTTTTGCCAAAAATCATCAAATTGTCCCATTCAATTGATTTGAACTAAGATCAACATGAACCACGCCAAGAATCGCTAACATTTAGTTAGAGATTAACCCATATAGTGAATTAGACTTCAAAGATATATTCTCTAACAAATTTAGGTCGCCAAAGTTTATAGGAACTTCACTAATGAGAGAATTAGAGGAAAGATTGAATGTTTCAAGAATTTTCAAGACATAAATGGAATTGACTATGGTTTGTTTAAGCTTAATAGATGAAAAATCCATATGGGTAAGATTAAAATGAAGATTTCTTGGTATATAACTAGTGACATTAACAATAGAGATAGTGATGAACTTAAACTTGTGCATATTTCCAAGAACCACATAAAAATCCTTAGCATTGATAGGCACATTAATCAAGGTGTGATTAATAAAATTGACAAAGTGAGGGAACTAGACATTAGTGAGGTGCTTAAAAGAGTGAATGAAAAGGAATGGTTTGGTGGTGGGTGGAGTAGGAAAAGATGTTAGGAAGGGAGAGGGTGGGATGGTGGTGGTGATGGGCCTAGTTATGAAGAGGAGAAAAAGGGAGAAGAAGCGGAAGATGAAGGAGACAAGAAGGCAAAGTGGTAGCCTTGGCAGTGTTAATGGTGGGGACGACATTTTGCATAGAGAGAGAGAGAGAGAGAGAGATCAAAAAGTGAAGTGAAGTACTTTGAAAAAGTGCTTGAGTTATATGGGTATATAGTGTAATGTTGTTTTGAGTTTGGAAAATGAAATTAAGACAATGGATTAGATTTTATGGACTCACTCATTTAACATAAAATAATTTATTTAATAAAAATTATTTAAACATATTTCAGTTTATTATTTTTGAGTCCATTTGAATTTTCTCTTTTCATTTGGGTAAGAATGAAATATAGTGATTTAAGTACCTTTATGTCCTTGGAATTTTAAGTTATTTGCATTACTTCTGTAAATTAGTTTATTTCCTATGGCTTTATTAATTCAGAATAAGAGAATGACATCTAATTAGGACTTAAATGGAAGAAATTAGCTATAGTTGAAAATTTGTGCATTATGCTAAGGATATTAATGTTAAAAACTACTTAACTTTGAACCTTATTCTAGCTTTATTAAATCACTTTTCTTCTCTTAAAGTCACGGGAGCAAGCATAAAATTTCACTAGGATAAAAATTTAAAAGAATTAATAAAGGTAAATTAGTCATAATTAATTTTAATGTAATGGACCATTCAAAAAGGTTCAAAATCTTAAACATGACTAAAGCTTGAAGGAGATCAGTGGCTTCCAGCTCTTTTGCTTTTAGTTATTGTTTTCTTTTGGGCCAACTTATCTTAGTACTTTGTTTTTTCATTCTTGAAATCCTATGAAGCACGTACATTTTTAAAATGACATGTGTTAGTATTAGATATATGTGTTCAATATGATATTTGTTTGACACTTTTTTATGGATTGTTGGATAGTTTAAAAGGTGTTTGAAAAAATAATAAAAATAAAAATAATTTAAATAAACATGTTAGATAATTCTAATTTATATGTTAAATATTTTTAATACAAGTGTCAAGTAATTTTAATATATATATTAAATATTAAAGTATTAGATATATGTTATACACACTATACAATTAATTTCAAAATTTTTAAAATTGTCACATATAATAATTTTTTCTAATAAATATATTATCAAATAGTGTAATGATAAAAAATAAATAATTTTTACTTTATCAATTATATATAATTGATTTAAGATATAATTTTTTAAATATTGTATTATATGTTATGTAATATATTTTTAAAAAATCTTAACAAATACTAATTATAATATAAAATAGTATGATATTTATTATATATCATAAATTAAATAATAATAATATTATTGAAACTATTTAAATTACATATGTATAATATATCCTCAATATACTTATATCTAGCTAACAACTATATCTTTACACTAATATTCCTCACTAACAATGGCGATTCCTGAAATTACAAACTGTTTCAAACGTGGTAGAAAACATTTTCTACTCAACTGATTTCTCAGTAGGAGGGAAGCATATTCCTAATTGTGCTTTGATAAAATATCAATAGACCAGCAAAAAGCTTGACAGTACTAAAAAATCCATGGTTATGCAGGTTTGTAAAATTGCCAGTGGATCCAAAATCCTATGTCAATAGGAGTAAAGGGAACCCTTAAAAATTTTTTTCTTTCGGTATGCTTCACTATTTTTATGGATGTGAGATTGTTAGGTAGAAGGTGACTAGAAGCTATGGTTTTACTTTATGAAACAATTATCTATAAACTAATAAATATAATTTGATGATAAAACTATAATTAGTTAATTGTCTAAGTGCCAAATAATGTAATTGGGTAATTGTAAACCATAAGAGGGCACATTATGCCCCACTAAGCCAATGATTATTCATGTCTTCTAAGTTACAAAGATAAAAAATGAAAATAAAAAAAGTCGAGGGTTTTGATGAAGAGATATAAATTTCATATCAATAATTAAATTTATGGCAACTCACATGTAAGCAATTTAAAATAAAAAATAAAAATATTCTTTGTCTAACTTATATGGATTACATTAATTTGAGACCCAACAACACTATATGATTTATTTCCTAATTTAAAAAATTTAAATGTTTCTTCTTTTGCATTAGCATTAGTTGTTTGAATATTGGTGTATCTTCTTGCAAATTAACTTATAATACCTTTGATTTAGATATAAATTGATAACAAATTTCTTTGTCAGTAATAGTTGTAACTATTTCTTGTAAGTTCATATTAAAAGGATAAATTTGCATACAAAATGTGCTCATAGGATTAATACTTGACTTAAATCTTTTATTAAAATAAAAATACTTTAAAGTTTACTCTTCCTTTACTTATCTAATCATCAAATTATAATATTTAGTTGGTATAATTTCCTCTTATATACAATTGTCATCCATACGAAACAAGACATTAATAGTAAAGCTAATTTCTTTGCTTAACACATCATTTCTTCTTTTGTATAAGTATTAGTTGTTTGAATATTGGTGTATCTTCTTGCAAATTAACTTATAATACCTTTGATTTAGATATAAATTCATAACAAATTTCTTTGTCAGTAATAATTGTAACTATTTCTTGTAAGTTCATATTAAAAGAATAAATTTGCATATAAAATGTGCTTATAGGATTAATACTTGACTTAAATCTTTTATTAAAATAAAAATTCTTTAAAGTTTATTCTTCCTTCACTTATCTAATCATCAAATTATAATATTTAGTTGGTATAATTTTCTCTTATAGACAATTGTTATCCATATGAAAAAGGACATTAATAGTAAAGCTAATTTCTTTACTTAGCACATCATTTCTTCTTTTGTATTAACATTAGTTGTTTGAATATTGGTGTATCTTTTTGCAAATTAACTTATAATACCTTTGATTTAGATACAAATTCATAACAAATTTCTTTGTCAGTAATAGTTGTAACTATTTCTTGTAAGTTCATATTAAAAGGATAAATTTGCATACAAAATGTGCTCATAGGGTTAATACTTGACTTAAATCTTTTATTAAAATAAAAATACTTTAAAGTTTATTCTTCCTTTACTTATCTAATCATCAAATTATAATATTTAGTTGGTATAATTTCTTCTTATAGACAGTTTTCATCCACACGAAACAAGACATTAATAGTAAAGCTAATTTCTTTGCTTAGCACATCATTTCTTTTATCCAAAATGTAACAGATAGATTACAAGACATTGAAGACTTTGTGTGTGAAGAATATAATTCAAAATTATGTCTTCAGGAACTCAAGTTCTTGTAGATTTGTTAGCATAGTCATTTCATCCATTATTCAAATAATGTTTGTTATCCATCAATGTTTTGTTGTGGTTATATCTCATATATTCAAAAAAGGTAATGGACACTTTTTTTTGTGCCATTGGAGTTCATTCGTTAATAAAGTAAAATTGAGACACCGTTTGTGGCATGTGGCCACACATAAGAAGGATTTACCACCCTTACAATAGTGGTTCCAAATAAGTCTCTTCCAACTCAGTTATGGCGTATTGAATTTGGAACTCACAAGTTCAGTCACCTTAAATCCCTTTATGTTTTAGGGAGGGCAAAACTATAGGAATTTAGACCCTAGGCAAAGCTAGAAAAAGCACAACGAATTAGAACCAAACTCTCAATTCAAGTGGTTTAAGATAGGTATTGGAGTTTACCTACACACATATAAAAGAATAAACTTTTGATGTGTATACATTAAATCAAATATTACTTTAATATTATTTAATAAATATTTATCTCCATAGTCTATGATTGCCCTTATTTCTTGTGTCCATTAAGCTTTTCAAAAATTTATATCATTACTTATAACTTTGCACCACACATTGACGTTTTATATTAAGAATTTACCTGCAAATTCATTTCAGAGAATAGACATAATCAAATATACTAGGATAAAAAAAATAGTAAAATTGAGTGCAATTGATGATTTTCAACATCAAATAAGTGACCTTTTGAGAAAAAAAAAAAGAAGAAAATAAAATAATTGACTATCGTCTCCCACTCTTGCTCATTCTCTTTTGCGTAACAGCTTTGTGTGATGTGTGTAAATGAGTTTCAATTGTGAGAACCGAGGGACAATCATGTCCCCTTAGCTGTAGAGGAACTTGATGGCAGCAGAGGAGGAGGAGGGCTTAAGGTAGTAGTAGCGGTGGTGTTGGCGACAGCAAGTGAGGAATTAGGAAGCCGCTTTGGAGTTCTTTCCCCTCCCATTATTGTTGTCTTGCAAGTTTTGCGAAAAATAACTTCTGCATTCTAAAAGTGAAAGATGTTTTATGAAAAAATAAGTGTAGTATTTTTCGTTGATTTGTAAAGGATTTTCTTTTTAACACGGTTTTACATTGTACCAAACATTAAAAAACTAATAAAATATTTTACACCAAGTAAATTGATTTTAATTCTATAATGTTCTCTCTTTAAAGCAATTATTGCTTTTCTCAGTTTTAATCTTTTTTAATCTAACATTTCTTGCATTTTTAAAGCATTTTTTAATCTATAAATATGAAATAGACAGAAGCTGAGGGGCGGTTGAGGGGGCCCCTCACTTTGCCATTATGTATTATATATACTATAATATAACTAACCTTTCATTTGGCTGATGGAATGTATTTAGATCGTTTCGATGCTTAAGCAAGGTATGTGTTTCTAAAAGTTATTCATTTATTTTTTTCTCCACTTATAAATTTTGACCCCATTAAAAAGAATAATACACAATAATATAGGAGTTTCCCTATACAAAGGTAATATAATAGAATTCTAATATCTATACATTAAATTAAATATTATTTAATAATTTTTTATCTTCATGGACTATAATTGCCTTCATTTCTTGTGTCTATTAAACTTTCCAAAAATTTATGTCTTTTCTTATAATTTTGCACCACATATTGACAATTTATGTTAGGAATTTGCTTGTAAATTCATTTTATAAATCTACAAGAAGAATAAACATAATCAAATATGTTGGAATAAAAATCAAATATGTTGGAATAAAAAAACTAGTAAAATTGAGTGCAATTGATAATTTTAAATGTCCAATAAGCGATTTACTAAAATAATATATCAAATAAGTATTAGTTTAATTTTATTTAATACCTATCCATTCTAGTATTTATTAATGCACTTATTTTTGTAACAAACAAATATTTTCATTGTATCTTTATATGTGTAATAAAGTTATAACCTTTTTGTTTTTATCTCAAAGCCTTAGGAAAACATCAAATTTGATCATAGAATTCATAATTTTTATTTATATTTTAACTTAATTAATTAACTTAAATTGCTAAGCAGCTAAATAATAAAAACATTAAATTATATTCATCAAAGAAACTGCTTACCAAGGGAAAATTGCTAAGCAGCTAAATAATAAAAATATTAAATTATATTCATCAAAGAAACTGCTTACCAAGGGAAAAGAAAGGCTTGATTGTTCAGCAAAATTAAAGGAAAAAGAAAGAAAGAAAGAAAGAAAATAGTAGACTATTAATATAAAATCCTATTTATAATAATTTTTACAATACACACACAAATAAATATTTTAAATAAATTTAAAAATTTGTCAACTTATAATTTGTAAAAATTATTATATTATTCTATATTGTAAATAGTATTTTTTGAAGAACTTTAAAAAGATATTTTAAAACTAAATGTAGTGTGATAATTAAGAAAATAAGGAATAAACCAAACAAAATTCTTCTACACGTTGAAATCACTTGAACATATGGATCTGTAGTTTTTTAAGAATCCATATCCACATGCTTTATGGTAAAATTAATTAGTTGTAATTCATCATGATAACTATCACCATAGTTTTCAAAATCTCACTACAATAATTGGGCTTGAATGATAACATCTTAAAAACACATATTAGATATATGAAAACCTATATATTCTAAAAAGTTAAAATTACAATTAAGAAATAAATATGATAATAAAATATTAATTAGTACAATTATTTCAAATATATTTAAAATTTTTACAAAACACACACACATATAAATATTTTGGATAAATTTAATACATTTTCAATATATAATTTACAAAAATTGTTATATTATTTTATGTTGTAAATAGTATTTTGTGAAGAACTTTAAAAAGATATTTTATAGCTAAATGCAGCGTGATAATTAAGAAAACAAGAATCAACCAAACAAATTTATTCCATATGTTGAAATCTCTTTAACACATGGATCTATAATTTGTGAAGAATCCGTATCGATACGCTTTGTGGTAAAATTAATAAGTTGTGATGTATCATCACCACAATTTTCAAAATCTCATCAAAATAATCGGGCTTGAATGGTATAATCTTAAAACACATATTAGATAAGATATATACACAAATATGAAACATATATACTCTAAAAAGTCAAAATTATGATTAAAAAGTGAATATGACAATAAAATATTAATTAGATATACAAATACAAGTATTTAAAATGGATTTAAAATTTTTTCAACTTATAATTGACAAAAATTATTATGTTATTTTATATTGTAAAAGGTATTTTGTCAAGAACTATAAAAGGATATTTAATAGCTAAATGTAGCGTGATAATGAAGAACACAGGAATCAACCAAACAAATTTGTTCTACCGTGACTGGACCATTCATTGCGAATATATACATTAGTCATTTTCGTTAATATACGTTTGTCATTTCATACATTATCTCCCCTGTGGACTTTTAAGGGTAATTAAGCAAGCTCAGTCCACGGACAAGCCCCAAAAGTCCTTGTCGTCTGCCCATCACTTTCTGAAGTGACGGATATCGCCATGTCTGATATTCTTATACGAATGTAGCAGAGGTGTTACCAAGCAAAATAGTGTAAGAATATCGTGATAAACGTTGTTCGTCTTATTATATGTTACCGGGCCACCCAATTTGAATGTGACTTCCAGCAAGAAATTCATTGTTCATCAAGTAGTTCTTCTTATTCTACATCGTGATAAACGTTGTCTCGGACCTATCTGTATCTCTCTCTTTCGTGGGTTCCAGACTCAAAAGTTGTCTTTGGCCTCACTCGCTATCTCTTTCATGGGTTCCAAACACATTAAGAGAAGACCTATTCAGGTACAATAGTGCTCAGATAATGAATCCTCCTTACGAGAAAGGTTGGATGAGGCTATCGACGTATGACCCCTGACCTCTCACAAGTGCGATCATTAACATGCAACATTTTTTTGTGCTAAGAAAGAAAAATCATGATATAAATAATTGAGGAATGTTAAACACATACATCTAACAGAATTCCACTATTTTTTGCTCAGTAGTCTCCTAATATATTTGTCTAAAGGGGAGCGTGGATATCGTGGCCTTGAATTGGTCAAGTACATGGAAAGCCACCCCCATTTGCATGTGACGTCGAGCAAGAAAGTCAATGTCCATTAAGGTCTCCAAAGGCGGAAAAGCAAGGGTGAGTCTCTATCGCCCTCCCCCCTGTGCCCACAGTGCTTGGAGAAATTTCTTTACTTTAGCTCATTATTATACCATAACCATACTAATTACATAATAACTCGGTAATAACTTGTACGAATCACAAAGGAGCAATCTTTTCCTTTCTCTTCTCTTATTTTCTTTTTCTTTTTTTTTTTTTTTCATTTTCTCTTCTTTCTCAACAACGGTAGAGTTTTTTTCCGTAATAATAAGAAGAAGAAAAAAAAGAAACGAAAAACAAAGGAGTGGTTTGCTTTTAAAAAGGAAAAGACATTTACCGAGTATTCAGAAAAAAATCTGTAAGATTTTGGTTTATAAGGCTTTGACTGAAGTTCCCATGCTCAAAAATTGATAACGAGGGCCAGAGCCAAAATGGCTAGAGAGACCACAGAATAGAGAACATTACAGGAAGGCTTTATTGATGCAACAATAGAAAATTATCTTGTCTTCTACAAAGAACCATTAGAACCATCAAAACATAGAACCTGCAATGAAATAAAATTGATCAAACAAAAATACCAAGGTTTCAGGGCACTCACTACGCTCTGAAGGGTACCCAATGTCACAATTTCCATTATTCTTTTGCCATATTCATTGTAGATATTTGGCATATGATGAGAACTGTCAAAAGAAACTGAAATCTTTCGGATGAAAAGTCGCAAGCTTTCCAAGATTATTAATAAGTAGACATCGATAAGAGCCTTTAAGTTCTTGCTCTTGAGGTTTATCGCAAGCTGCACATGCATTCAAGTAACTTTATTTGCCTGATATCGGATAGTTGCTGCTCAGGCAGTTGAAAAGAAGAAATGAATCGGACTATGTAGGAGGATCATGCGTCCAATAACGATGAAATATTTGTGTTTGGTATTGGAAGTTTGAAACAGAAGATTGCAAAATTATTTTGTGATAGAAAATTAGTTTGTTTCATAATGTTTGATGAAATCCCGCTCAATAATAAATGTAGAAATTTTTTTTAGAAGAGGCAAATTTTATAAAAGGGATAAAAAAAGGGCATAACCACATATGGAGCTAATGCACAAGGAAAGTGTGAAAAAGGAAATAATAAAAAAGCTAACATTTGATTAAACCTTCTTAAGATTTTTTAAGTCCACCAAATAAAATATATGTCTTAAAAGAGAAAAATAGTAGTCTTTGTATGATAACTTTTTGTATTAGACTATTACTTAAAGATCTTATTTGTAATAATTTTTAACACCAAAAGATAGTAATTATAAAGAATATAAATAAACATCAGTATTAAAATACATAAACTTGAACTTAAATTTACTATATTAAGACTCCTAATCAAATTAAAATATTCTAAGTAAATAAATTATAAAATTAAAATAATTGATATTATAGCATTAATTGTAGAATATTATAAAATAACATGTTTTATGTCAAACCCTTCCATTTGAAAGAAACTTGCTCTCAAATTGACTATGAGAAACTAATGTTTTCCATGTCATAAAAACAAATACTTTGCACCTGGACCTCCATTTGATTAATTATCTCTATCAATAGATACACTAAAATAAGACTAAATTCTTCTATCATAATAAATAAACAATATTTGGCACTTGACATGAATAATTAATAAAACACTAGAACTCGCAAGTTATAAGTTAAGATTCAAGAATCTGTCTTTCTATAGAATTAATAATAGCACTAGCCTCTAGCTCTTCATAGATACCCAATTCAATCTCACAGATAATTGCTACTTTTTATTCATAAGCATGTTCAGAAAGATTATCAAACACCATAGATTCAACCTTTATTCAATTGTTGATTTTTGAATTGATTTTGTACAAGAATCAACAAAACAAAGTTTTTCTTCAAGTTGAAATCTCTTGTACATATGGATCCAAAGTTGTGAAGAATCTATATCCAAATGCCTTATGGTAAAATTAATTGGTTATGATACATCATGATAATTATCATCACAATTTTCAAAATTTCATCATAATAATTAAGATTAAATGATATAATTTTAAAACACATATTAGACAAAATATATACACAAATATAAAAATATATACACTCTAAAAACTTAAAATAACAACTAAAAGGTAAATATGACAGTAAAATATATATTAAATACAATACATATATACAAATATAAGTATTTAAAATAAATTTAAGATTTTTTCAACATATAATTTACAAAAATTATTATGTTGTTTTATGTTGTAAATAGTATTTTTGTGAAAAACTTTAAATAGATATATTACGGTTAAATGCAACATGATAATTAAGAAAATAAGAATTAACCAAACAAATTTCTTCTACACGTTGGAATCTCTTGAGTATATGGATCTATAGTTTGTGAAGAATCCATCTCTATTTGCTTTGTGGTAAAATTAATTGGTTATGACATATCGTGATAATTAACACCACAATTTTCAAAATATCAACTTTATTTTTTATTAAATCAATATAAAATCACATCACAATAATTAAGTTTGAATGATATAATTTTAAAAAATATTAGATAATATATATATATATATATGAAAACATATATACTTTTAAATAGTTAAGATTATGGTTAAGAGGTGAATATGACAGTAAAATAGATATTAGATCAATATACACACATTAATGTAAAAATATATTTATATAATTTAAAATTTTTTTAACATATAATTTACAAAAAAAATTATGTTATATTATATTATAAATAGTATTTTTGTTAAAAATTTTAAAAAAATATATTATAACTAAATGCAACCTGATAATTAAAAAAATATAAATTAAATTATCTCATATAATTATTTAAATAAAAGATATTTATTAATTAAAATTTTTGGCATTGGGCTTATTAAGTGAAAAGGTCAATAAAATTTTACACTTAACATTAACATATTGTCCTCATACTTTTGATAAATAAATATTTCATCCCCCATCTATATATTATTATGTAGTTTATATAGTATAATAATATGACAAATTTGTACGGAAAAAGCAAAATTATCTTAATTTTATTTGTGATGTTTACCTTGTACATATCTCTCCAAGGATCAAGTTGGACTACCGTGACTAGTCATTTCCATTAATATACATTAGTCATTTCATACATTATCTCTCCCGTGGACTTTTAAGGGTAACCAAGCAAGCTCAATCCACGGAGAAGCCCCAGAAGTCCTTGCCGTTTGCCCATCACTCTCTGAAGTGACGAATATCGCCATGTTTGATATTCTTATACTATTCTTATACGAATATCGCAGAGATATTACCAAGCAAAATGGTATAAGAATATCGTGACAAATGTTGTTCGTCTTATTATATGTTATCAAGCCACCTAATTTGAACGTGACTTCCAGCAAGAAATTCAATGTCCATTAAGTTGTTCGTCTTATTATACATCGTGATAAACGTTGTCTTGGACCTATATCTATCTCTCTCTAGTGGGTTCCAAACTTATTAAGAGAAAACCTATTCAGGTATAATAGTGCTCAGTTAATGAATCTTCCTTATGAGAAAGATTGGATAAGGCTATCGACGTGTGACCTCTGACCTCTCACAAGTGCGATCATTAACATGCAACATTTTTTTTGTACTGAAAAAGAAAATAATGATATAAGTAATTGAGGAATGTTAATCACATAAATCTAACAGAGTTCCAGTATTTCAGCTCAGTAGTCTCCTAATATATTTCCAGGGATGTTAATTATTGTTCCTGCTGTCCAATTTAAGAGTCACTTGCTGCTTTCTGGTTCATCCTCTCCTATAAGAAAAATTTACCACTCTCTTAGTGACAACTTCAAGTGGGTCTTCTCCAACTCACTTATGAGGTATTTGGAAATCTATTAGATACTACTACTACTATTAGATGGGTTTCTTATTTGTTGTTCCTCAAAAAAAAAAAAAGAAAAAAAAACCATATTTAAATATGATGTGTTCGAGAAAACATCAAACAAACTAGGTTTATTTAGATCTAAAGTCTGAATAAATTAAAAATTTATAATTAAATGTAGGAGCAATGAAATTTAAACTCCTAATCATTAGGTCATAAAAGTTCTAAAACTATGTTAAAAAATTATTCCACCTAAAAATTTAAACGGTTAGATGCAAATCAGTATATGGATAATACTACTTTTAAAAAGATATGGATAAAGAGTAAGTCACTAGATTGGGTGCCAAATAGAGACTTCTGGAAAATAATCATATATTTATTTCAAAGCATTGTTTGACAATTGTCTTTATCATAATTTGGAGATTATAAATGTAAAGCCCCATCTCTGAAAGAACCTCCACAGTCCAATCTCACTCACCTTATTTAGGTTGAAAACGTACTCAACTCTGCCCCATCTCTAAAAGATCCTCCACAGTCTAATCTTCCTCACCTTATTTGGGTTGAGAACGTACTCAACTCTGCCCCATCTCTGAAAGATCCTCCACAGTCTAATCTTACTCACCTTATTTGGGTTGAAAACGTACTCAACTCTGCCCCATCTCGGAAAGATCCCCCACATCCCTCTTGCATCCACTGCTGCCAGAAGATTAATGACTCAATCGACGTCTTGGCTACCATCCTCTCTCACTCACTCACATTTTCACGAGAAAGAGAGATAGATAGAGAGAGTGACATGCTAATCGGGTGGCATTCCATGTACTTGACCAATTCAAGGCCACGATATCCACACTCCCCTTCAGAAAACTATATTAGGAGACTACTAAGCAGAAAATACTGGAACTCTGTTAGATTTATGTAATTAACATTCCTCAATTACTTATATCATTATTATTTTTTTTTTCAGCACAAAAAAATGTTGCTTCTTAATGATCACACTTGTGAGAAGTCAAGGATCACACGTCGATAGCCTCATCTAACCTTTCTCATAAGGAAGATTTATTAACTGAGCACTATTGTACCTGAATAGGTTTTCTCTTAAGAGATAGAGATAAAGGTCAAGGGCAACGTTTGAGTCTGGAACCCATTAGAGAGAGATAGAGATAGGTCCAAGACAACGTTTATCACTTGTATAATAAGACGAACAACTTAATGGACATTGAATTTCTTGCTGGAAGTCATGTTCAAATTAGGTGGCTTGGTAACATATAATAAGACGAACAACGTTTGTCACGATATTCTTATACCATTTTGCTTGGTAACATCTCTGCGATATTTGTATAAGAATATCAGATATGGCGATATTCGTCACTTCAGAAAGTGATGGGCAAACGGCAAGGACTTTTGGGGCTTATCTGTGGACTGAGCTTGCTTGGTTACCCTTAAAAGTCCACGGGAGAGAAAATGTATGAAATGACTAATGTATATTAATGGAAATGACTATTGTATATATTCGCTATGAATGGTCCAGTCACGGTAGTCCAACTTGATCCTTGGAAAGATATGTACAAGATAAACATCACAAATAAAATTAAGATAATTTTGCTTTTTCTGTACAAATTTGTCATATTCTTATACTATATAAACTGCATAATAATATAAAGATGAGGGATGAAGTATTTACTTATCAAAAGCATGGGGAGAATGTTGAGCGTGAATTTTTATTGGCTTTTTAACTCAATAAGTCCAACGGCAAAGTTTTTAATGTCAAAATCACCCTAAAGACACAATTAATTTACCTAACCTTGAGATAATCACCAAGGTAAGAGTATTCGGAAAAAGAAAAAAAAAATCAAAATTCTTTCTAATATATATATTCAAAATTTTTACTTTTAGATTGATGTTATCAATTCATTGATTGATGATTGTATTAATTTTATTTGTTACAAGTTAAATAACCAAATTCTCACTTTAAATTATGTTATTGTTTATTTTATTTTGTTATTAAATGAACAAGAGAACATGTAAGCCCATCTGGTGTTTCACTTTTTTAAAAAAACTTGTTAACTTTGCTTTTTTATCATGTGTTTAATTTTTTTTTATGTTTTTCAATATCTTCACAATTTTATGGCTTAAATTGATCTTATTTTTTATTGTTATTTTAATCATATGAATTTATTTATTAATTATTGTTCCTGTAGTCCAAATTAAGAGTCAATTGCTACTTTCTGATTCATCCTCTTTTATAAGGAGGATTCACCACTCTTGCAATGATAACTTCAAGTGGGTCTTCTCTAATTCAACTATGATGTATTGAATTTAAAACCATCTTAGAGGAGGGGTATGATTATAGGAATTCAAATCTAAGCCAAAATTGGAAAAGCACGTTGAATTACCACAAAAGTCTCGTATTTAGTGGTATAAGATAGACATGTTAACTTTAATGTCTATACATTAAATCAAATATTATTTTAATATTATTTAATAAATTTTTACCTTTATGCTCTATAATTGCCTTAATTTCTTATGTCCCTTAAACTTTCCAAAAAAATTTTATCTTTGTTAATGACTTTGCACTATACATTGACACAATCAAATGTGCTAAAATAAAAAAAAAAAAGAAGTAAAATTGAGTGCAATTGATGATTTTAATATCAAATAAGTAACATAAAAAAATCAAATAAGTATTAGTTTAATTTTATTTAATATCTTTCTATTTCAGTATCTACTAATGAGCTTATTTTTGTAACAAACAAATCTTTTCATTGCATCTTTATATGTGTAATAAAGTTATTACTTAATAACTTTCCTTTTCCTCTCAATACCTTACGAAATCATCAAATTCGATCATGACATCAATCTTTGTGCCCATTTGTCATAGCTAAAGAGGCAAGAAAAATGCAACAATTTTATAATTTTTGAGTTAACCATGTTATTATTAAAATAAAAGTATATATTTCTCATTAAAAGGTCTTTAGTCTTATGATTTGTGTTGAGTGTCATTTTCACATGTTGTATGTCTCTGCATATGGTTTAATGCTATCAACAACATGCCTCTAGGCCTCCCATAGTCGACTATAAATTCAACCCTTCAAGTCAGGGATGTTCATCTTCAACATCACCTCTCACACACTCACAGAGGCAGTTATACAATACCTATGGCAAAGGTACGATGTTTTCTTAAACTCCTAAGGTTTTAATTAAGTTTTTCTGAGAGAGAGAGAGAGAGATTCAAATAAGATATCTAATTTGGTACAAGGGCACCTATACATAATTTTATATTGCAGGATCAGGCTAATGAGGAACCTATCATCATTATAGGGCCATGGGGTAGAGATCTTGACACGGACAATTGGAGCTTTCAGATTCCAAAAGATGGAGACATTAAGGCTATTGCAATTGCCTCCGGTTCTATTGTTAATTCACTTGTCTTCACTATCCAAGATGCAAGTGGGGCAACCGTGACCCTTAAATATGGTGGTGCCAGCGGTGCTGATGTTCATCAGGTGATGAAGGCAGTATTATATACAATTCTCAGACTTAGCATAATGTTAATGTGCTTTTAACTCAATCTATACACATAATTTACTACTTTTTCAAACTTCATGCTATGAGAGTCTCACGAATGAACCTCTTTATCCATTTTAACAAAACCCACTCAAAGTTGGATTTATAGTCTACTAATGGTATTCAATTATGCTTCATGCCCTAGTCTCAAGGTATATGCAAATTAAGTATATATTGTGATAACTAGTGAAATATTTATACAATAACATTTTATTTTAGTAATTTTTAAATATTTAAATTAAATTTTAATTTTTTAATTAATTCTTAACATTTTACTCATGATTGAAGAAAATAAGAGGAAAAATAAAAAATAATTTAAAAAAAGATCAAAAAATTTCTCTTGTTTTCTTTTTAAGGAGGAAAAAAATATTTTTAGATTTACCTTTTTTTTCTTTAAAAGAAAAAAAATATTCTTAATTAAAGTTTTTTGTTCTTTTTCCTTTTTTAAAAAATTACGTTTAAATCCATTTTTTATTTTAAAAAAATAGTTATAATTTATTTTTTTGACAAAAATGTATTTTCACAATAAATATGATAAGCATTTTATGTATATATACTTGCAGCTAAAGTTCACTGCAAATGAGTATTTAACATCAATTGCTGGAGCATATGGGACGTCGAAGGGTGCTGTTTATGTCACATCTCTGACATTTATCACGAATTTTAGAAAATATGGACCTTTTGGCTATGACTACAACATAGAACACAAGGCCAGTGGCGTCGTCAAGTTCTCTCCTCCAGTACTGGCGAATGCTAAAGTCGCTGGCTTTTATGGATATGCTGACAACTATATTCAGCGTATTGGATTTTATACAAAGCCGGTATCATCCTAGCCCGCTCCTTAAATCCCCTCAAGGGTTCAGATTTTAAGAATTTTAAGAGTCAGTATATAAATATATGTATCTCTTTATATATTGCAGGTGCAGGCTGGCAGTGTCATTAGTCTCCGACCTTGGGGCAGAGAAACTTCTTCGAGCAATGGGACCTTCGAAACTTCAATGGGTAGCAACATTTAGGAGATTATAGTTGGTCATGGAGTTGTCATTGATTCCCTTACCTTCATCGGGCAACTCGCCAATGGCCAAAAGAAGGTTAAGTTTGGTGGCTACGGCGGCGGTACTTCTAAGGTGAGGGCATTTGTTGAGCGTGAATATATTTCCCATGTATATTATGGTAGATACTAGATATACCACACAAACCCATGAGTTGTGTCTCAGCGCCAGCAATTATTTTAAAATTGAGTGTCTCTTATTTGAATTCTCAATTGAAGTCTCTCTAAGGAAAAAACAAAAAAAAAAAGTGGAGCTCGTTGTTCATTAGGGACTTTTTGGACTTCATCTTATCGAGTGTAAAACATATGTGTGCAGGTGGAGTTTGCTTCCGGGGAATATATAACATCAATTTCAGGAGCATACGGGAATTGGCGTAACCATAACCGCATTTATGTCACAGCAATAGCATTTACCACAAATTTGGGAACCACTTATGGACCTTACGGCCACGAGGAAGACAATCCAACTGCGGTCACTACGGACACCGTGAAATTCTCTAGCCCTCCACTGCAGAATGCTGAAATCGCTGGGTTTTATGCATCTTCTGATAACTACATCCAGAATATAGGGATTTATATAAGGCCCAAATCATCAACTGATGCATGAAGTTGAGCCTTCTAAATTAAATAGAACAAGAGTCCAAGTCAATAAGTCTATGTTGGTTTAATATATTACTAAATAAGGACTCTGATGTAATGTGCAAGGAGTGAATTGAAATAGGATTGTGCTTGTGTTCTGGTCTTTATGTATTTGAATAAATCTTGTTTGTGTTTGAAAAATGTATACAATATGAGTTTCTATGAATCCGTATTGTTAACTTTGTATCTTTTGTACTTTTTGGCCTCTGATGCAACTTAAGAGTAATGTGAATAAGGTCTCCAAAGACAAATGACAGTTTTAAATTTTTATGACAAAAAATCTCAACCTAATGCATTATCAATCCAAATAAAGAGATTTTATACAAAAAAAAAGAACAATATAAATAAAAAGTTCAAGAGTAAGAAAATTCAAAAACAATAATTTATATAAATTTTAAGTCAATTTTTTCTTCTCCTAATATTATATTTAAGAGTTAAATATATTAATTAATAATATTCTTCAACTAGAAGAATATTGATTTGATCTATTTTTTAATTCAATTAATGTTAATTCTTATACATTTCTTTTTTCTTTTCTTATGATCTATTTATTTGTTAAAAATAACTTTTTTTTGTATAAAATATTTACTAAAAGAAATCTTTTTATTGAAAATATATTTTTTTATTATTTAATTATAATATTAAAATTTGTTGAAATATATATATTTTTATATTTAGTGCACATATTAAAAATCTATAAACATTTTTAAAATAGTGCAAGTAAAAATTTAAGGTAAAAATAAAAAAAATTATAAGTAAATAAAGGTTTGTCAATTTATTAGAAGACTAAAAAAATTACAATTGTTTTGCTCCCATTAACTAGACAATATGCAACAGTTTATTAGGATCTACCTAAAGCACATGGTAGAAGGAGACGTGACCTTTTCCATTACAGTTTCTTTTCCTCTTCTCCGCCATCAGAGAAATCAAAAGAAAAAAAAAAAAGGAAAAAGAAAGAGTAGGAGAAATTTATCAAAAAATAAAATCAGAAGACAAAAGAGGATTCTTATCTTCACAGAAACCCGATATTATGGACAAAAGTATGTAAATTCTATTATAATTTGCATATTAATTTCATATAAAGAAAAAATTTTATATCATATAATTGAAAATTTTAATAAAAGAAATTTTCCCTTTTTTTTTAATAATTAGTATCAGAGTAAGTTTGTAAATATTGTAATTTGCTGTAAAGAGGGAAAATGGGCGGCATTGAAAAGAAAAGAAATGGCCTGCGGGAAATGGCCACTGGGGTTCCACGCCGCCGGGCCGGCAATCATTTGCCGTTTGCCAAAAAAAAAAAATATATTTGTTCTTTTCCCGAATGTCCACCACCGGCCCTTCCCCTTTCCAGGTTTGATTTTTTTATGTCATTTTAGTTGTCATGGTCAACGGGAACAAAGAAATTAATAAATGTTGGGATCTCACTATTGGAGTGGTACTCTGTTGGCATTTGCCGGCGTGGAGTATAAGCCCACTACCAAAATAGTATCCGGCATATTGGGTGGTGTTGACCCAAAAAGAAATTTTCACATCGTTTCAAATATTGTCAGTGTAAAAAAAAATTTATTTTTCGCATTATTGATAGTTTATTGGTATTTTGTCAAATTGAATGATCTTAATAATTAAAGATTTTGAAATTTATTGAGATCATATTAACATCAATCAAATATTAAAAACTTGTTGGTTACCAAAATAACATAACTTGAAAGGATTCAACTATTTAATTGTGAATTTTAATTGTTCATTTCTTTAGATACTAATAAAACGTTGTACAGATTTGAAATGAATAATTGTGATCATTAATTATAAGGCTAGGAGATCATTCAAAAATGAATTATTACTTATAATTAATGATACTAAAAGAGATTCATTGATATACTGGGTAAATATGATTGTATATCTAAAGATAACATTCATGTTAACTATAGTATGATTGATTGATTTATCAAAGTATATCTAAATTAGCATCATCATTGATTAAAGTTATGTATTTGAGGATCACCCAAAGGTGAACTTAAATACATAATCAAAGTTTGTAATATATGTATCTGAATCCATTTGAGTTTATTCAAATCATTAATGTGTAAATTTGGATTATATTTACAGCTACCAATAATATGTTTGCCTTAGACAATGCGATGATCAAATTCAATGAGTTAAATTATGCGGAATGGTCTGAGCATATTCAATTTTATTTAAGTGTTTTGGGTTTGGACTTAGCAGTCATCTCGAATGAAAAGCCTGCAGCCATTATTGAGACCAATACAAAATCTGATAAGTCTCTTCATGAGGCTTGGGAACGGTCTAATAGACTGACTTTGAATTTAATGCAAATGATGATAGCTGAAAATGTCAAGCCATTAATGCCTAAGACGGAAAATGCAAGGGAATTTATGATGAGAATTAAGGAATACTATTAATCAGATATATTTGATAAATTCATTGTAAAAAGCTTAATGAATGAGCTGACGACCAAGAAATTTGATTGGTCACAGCCTATTTATGATCATGTGACTAGTATGGCTAATCTAGTAGCAAAGTTGAAAATAATAGGCATAGGATGTGAGTGAATCCTTTTTGGTACAATTCATCATCAACTCACTGTCTCTTGAATTTGGTCAGTTCCAAGTGAATTATAACACTATCAAAGAGAAATGGAACCTTCAAGAAATTAAGGTCATATTAGTTCAGGAGGAAAGGAGATTAAAGAAGATGAAGGATCACTCTATTCATCTTACTATTCATAATGATGCTAGCAATAGCAAGTTTATACCATATAAAAAGGATAAGAAGAAGGACAAAGCCTCTATGAAAGTCATTAGAGGTCAGATTCATAAGGATAAAAAATGCTTCTTCTGTAAAAAGATTGGTCACTTCAAGAAAGATTGTCCAAAAAGAAAGGCTTTGTTTGAAAAGAAAGGTATGTACTGTATATCAATATGTTTTGAATCAAATGTAATTGAATAATACTTGGTGGTTAGACTTTGGAGTTACTATTCATGTGTCACATATCATGCAGGAATTCCTTTCAATCCAGCTTATAACAGGAATTGAGAAATTCCTTTATATGAGAAATAGAATGAAGGCATGAATAGAAGGAATTGGGACGTACAGATTAATTTTGGATACTAGGTGTCACTTGAATCTAAAAAAATGTCTCTATATTCCTGAATGTGCTAGGAATTTAGTTTCTGTTGCAAAGTTGGATGAAGTAGGATTTAACCTTAAGATTGGAAATAATGTATTTTCACTATATAGACATTCGTACTATTATGGATCTAGTACTTTGGTTGATAATTTGTACCCTTTTAATCTTGATGTTATGTATGTTGATTCTCTATTTCTTATTGAGCATAATATAGGTAACAAACGTAATGCACATAATGACAGTTCTACTTTCTTATGACATTAAAGATTATGTCATATATCCAAAAAAAGGATATTGAGGTTGGTGAAAGGTGATGTCTTGTCTCAATTGGATTTTACTAATTGAGAGGTATGTGTTGACTGTATAAAAGGGAAACAGACAAGACACACATCAAAGAACCCAGCCATGAGAAGTAATGAGCATTTAGAATTGATACACACTAATATTTGTGGCCCCTTTGATATTTCAACATGGGGTGGTGAGAAATATTTCATCACGTTTATAGATGACTACTCACGATATTATTATTTATATCTACTGCATGAAAAGTCTCAGTCAGTAAACACCCTAGAGGTGTTTATAAATGAAGTGGAAAGACAGTTAGATAGAAAAGTGAAAGTGATTAAGTCAAACAGGGGTGGTGAATATTATGAAAAATTCAATGAAAGTGGACAATGTCTTGGTCCATTTGCAAAATTTCTTGAAAATCGAGGCATATGTGCACAGTATACAATGCCTAGTACACTACAACAAAATAGTGTAGCGGAAAGGTGGAATTGCACACTTATGGATCTGGTTAGGAGGATATTAAGTTACAATAATGTATTTTATCCTTGTGGATGCATGCATTAAAAATTGCTGCATATCTGCTGAACAGGGTTCCTAGTAAGGCTATCCTTCAGACTTCTTATGAGTTATGGATAGGTAGGAAACCCAGTTTAAGACACTTTCATGTTTAGGGTTGTTCAGCAGAAGTAAGGATATATAATTCACATGAAAGAAAGTTGATGCAAGAACCATTAGTGGTTACTTCATTGGCTATCCTAAAAAGTCCAAAGGGTATAGGTTCTATTGTCCTAACCATAGTACTAGAATAGATGAGTTTGGCAATACTCGGTTCATTGAAAATGGTCAATTCAGTGGGAATGGGGAATCACGAAAAGTGGATATTAAAGAATTATAAAATGAAAGATCCACAGTGAGCACTTTTACTCAAGTTGTTATCCCCACACCAAGTGTTTCTACTCAAGTTGTTGTTCCTTTTGTTGCATCACAATTACGCGATATGCAAAAACAACAAATTGATATTTGAAACACACAAAGTGAACACATAAGAGATGAACTAAGTGACAATGTGCAAGTTACAAATGAGCAAGTGATACCACAAGAAATGGCATTAAGAAGGTCTACAAGACAAAAAAGATCAACTATATCGAATAATTATGTGGTTTACTCACTTGAACATGAATTTGAATTAAGCATTGATAAAGATCCATTCTCATTTAAACAAGTTATGGAATGTAATGATTCTGAAAAGTGGTTCAATGCCATGAAAGATGAGATAAAACCGATGGATGTAAATCAAGTCTGGGAACTAGTGGAGTTGCCTGAAAGATCAAAACGAATTGGTTGTAAGTGGGTCTTCAAGACCAAGTGAGACTCAAAAGGTAACATCGAAAGGTATAAGGCCAGACTTGTTGCCAAAAGTTACACTCAAAAGGATGGTATCGACTATAAGGAGACTTTCTCTCTGGTCTCTAAGAAAGACTCCTTAAAAATTATTATGGATTTGGTGGCTCACTATGACTTAGAGCTCCACCAAATAGATGTAAAAACTGCCTTTTTAAATGGTGACTTAGAAGAGGAAGTGTATATGGACCAATCTGAAGGTTTCATAACCATAGGGCAGGAAAATTTGGTGTGTAAATTAAAGAAATTGATATATGGACTAAAACAAGTCTTTCGACAATGGTATATTAAGTTCAATAATACCATTACATCATATGATTTTGTAAAGAATATCGTTGATCGGTGTATCTATATGAAGGTCAGTGGGAGCAAGTTCATTATATTAGTCCTATATGTCGATGACATTCTTTTGGCTGTTAATGACATGGGTTTGTTGCATGATGTCAAGAAATTTCTCTTTGAAACTTTTGAAATGAAAGATATGAATGAGGCATCCTATATGATAGGAATAGAAATATTTCGCAATAGATCACAAAGATTGTTAGAATTGTCTCAGAAAGGCTATATCAATAAAGTATTAGAGAGATTTAAAATGGAAAATTGCTCTATAGGAATAGTTCCAATTCAGAAAGGGGACAAGTTTAGTGAATTGCAATGTCCAAAAAATGATTTGGAACGAAAATCAATGGAATTCATTCCATATGCATCGCTGGTTGGAAGTTTGATGTATGCTCAAACATGCACTCGGCCAAATATTAGTTTCGCTGTCGGAATGTTAGACCGATATCAAAGTAATCTTGGAATAGATCATTGGAAAACTGGAAAAAAAGTACTTAGGTACTTACAAAGCACTAAGGATTATATACTTACTTATAAAATATCAAGTCATCTTGAAGTAATAGGCTACTCGGATTCAGATTATACTGGATGTGTAGACTCGAGAAAATCTACATTTGGTTACATGTTTCTGTTGGCTGAAGGAGCAGTTTCATGGAAAAGTGGGAAGCAGTCTGTCATTGTTGCTTCCACTATGAAGGTTGAATTTGTAGCATGCTTGAGGCTACTATTTATACATTGTGGTTGCGAAATTTTATCTTAAGGTTTGGTTTGGTCGACAATATAGAAAAACCGTTAAGAATTTATTATGATAATTCTGCAGCTGTTTTCTTCTCTAAGAATGATAGGTATTCTAAAGGTGCGAAATACATGGATTTGAAATACTTATCTCTTAAGGAAGAAGTACAAAACCAAAAAGTGTCTATTGAGCATATTGGTACTGAATTGATGATAGGGAACCCGTTAATTAAAGGTTTGCCATTGAAATTATTTACTGGACATGTTGAACAGATGGACATTTTGGACAGGTTCTTATTCTCTTGAAAGTCAATATTTTGTACTGCTCATATCATTGTGACACTTATGAATTCAATTAACATCATGGTTTTGTTTGCGCTTTTGTTATTTACATTAAGTTGTATATAGTTTATGAGATAACTAGTAGCATATTTAGAAATGACTTTTTAAAATCTCAATGTTTCTCGGTAAAGTTATTATGAATTATGATGATTATATAATTCATGGAAAAAATTGTATCGCTAAAAGATATGTGACCGCCATGATCCAATCATCTTAATTCAATCAAGTATTATGGTTTGATGATCTTTAAGTACGGTGCACACTTGTTCGTTATTGATTCATCAAGTCATAACATGGGCCAAATAGGAAATTGTTAAATTAATTGATATAAGTGACCTTTATTATTTAAAGTATGACCAAATATAAAAGATCTAATATGATGGTCGGTTAGGTATAACGGTAATTTAGATCATTGGGTTTAAAATCCCTCCACTCTCCCTATTAAAAATAACGGTTACAAGAAAAGAGAAGATCACTCTCCCTATTAAAGATAACAGTTATAGGAAAAGAGGAGATCATTCTCTCTATTAAAAATAACAGTTATAGAAAAGGAGACATGACCTTTTCCATTACAGCTTCTTTTCCTCTTCTTCAGATCAGAGAAACTAAAAGGAAGAAAAAGGGAAAAGGGAAGAGTAAAAAAAATTCATCAAAAAGCAAAATTAGAAGACAGAAGAGGATTCTCATCTTCACATGAATCCAATATCATAAACAAAAATATGTAAAATCTATTATAATTTACATATTAATATTTATATAAAGAAAAAATCCTATATTATAGAATTTAAAATTTTGGTAAAAGAATTTCTCCCTTTTTTTTTTAACAGTTAGTGCTAGAAACTGTCTTTCGATTGGGACCGTTTTGTTGGTACGTGCATTTGCCGCATGTCCAGAATACCTATAAAGACGGCTAAAGTGCAATTATGCAACAAGCGCGGCATATCGAGATCCACGATAGTAAAAAAGTTTGAACAGGGGTGACTCGACTCACCTGGGACAGCCACATGAGGCTGTAAGAGGAGTGGACGAAATGCATGCTGTTGATGGGGAAGAGCCTGTCATAGAAAGAACCCGGAACTCCCGTGAAAAAACACTGCCCAATTCCGGGTCCCAATTGCTTCCTCATCTCCTTTCGGAATCCTGGCAAGGACCTGAAAATGGTGTTGAAGTCGTTGCATGGAAGGTCGTTCAAGAACAGCTGAAACTCCGGCGACGGACGGCCCATCCTTTTGCATATCTGATTGACTACTTTGATGAGCTCGGATGCCACAAGCAAAGTGTTCGGTCCTGAAGAACACCCCAGGTCTGCGATGGCCAGGCTTGCAGGAAAGGCGGTGCAGTACAGATTGGTAATGGCTTCCTCGCAGATAGGCCGTGTCATGGATATGACCTTTTGCTGCACGTCCCAAATTCAACTCAATTGCCATTTGTTTTTCATCCAGATATGTCAAATTTTCAGTCACTCTCGTTTGAGGCATTAAGAGATTCTTGCAGAATTTTATGAAATTTGAAAGACCGACATGGTGAGAATTTTATGAAATTTGAAAGAGAAAATTTTTTATATTCTATTTAAAAAGAAAAAAAAAGTAAAACAGAAAGAAAAACAGACTTGTTATATATAAATATATATATTATTAGTTTTTTTGTTTACATTGTGGACTAGATTCACTATAGAATCTTTTCCTTCTTTTTTTTTTTTTTAACGGATATAGAGGATACCTGAAGTAGTGAATTTTCGGCATAACTCGTGTTTCCCAATCCTCCATTAATGTGAAGTACTTGAGCTACTTCCATGTTGCCTAGCCTCTCTCTCTCTCTCTCTCTCTCTCTCTCTCTCTCTCACTCTCGGATGTTTCTGTTTGGGTGGGCTTGCGGATGAATGTGCCTCTATTTATAGATGCTACTCAATGAACATTACATGACACGTTATTCATACTTTATTATAATCCTATATCGACACATAATACCTTTTGTTTTTAAGAAAAAAATCATAAAAAAAAAAAAACATTATTGGAGGACAACGACGAGGGTAATTCCTTTTTCCTTTATTTGTCTTTATAAATGATATTTTATCAGTCAAATTAAGATTTACTATAAAATTTATGCCTCTTAAGCCGGGTCTAAGAGTCTTTTTTTTTTTTTTTCTTTTACTAAAGTGAACACGATAGGTTACGAGTTGAAAGAAGGAAAATCCAAATTAAGCTTTTTGTGTCTAATCTAGCCACTCAAAGCTAACCACAAGTTGAGACTGACAAAATTGGTAAAAAAAAACAAAAGAAAAGAAAAGAAAAAAAAACACTCTGTTTAGACTCAACAGAAATCACCAAACTCTAATAAAAGCACCTCCGAATGCCTCATTAATTAATTAAAGAATATAAGAGGGGAAAAGAGCTTAGTTTCACATTCAATGAATAACAAAGCTACTTTCAACGGAGGATGATTTATGGGTAACATCCCGTCATAGGATCAGCGGTAGATGATCTGGCAAGATTTGAAGCTAGAAGTACCCTAAACTTGTTTCTGACTTCTGCAACGGTGGTGTGTGCCCTCAAACGTGCTTTCCATCACTGATCCAATAATCTTAGCAAGAGCCATTAACAGTATTCCATCCCATCTAAACCAATTAGGCCACATCATTTGACATAAAAGGTTAACCAAAATATGAATACCACCTTTGGTATTATTGTTTCTGTGATAACCCCACTTAAGCTGTTGCCGGAAGTTTTCAAAAGAATGGCACCACAACAACTTCAACTTCTAGGAAATCACCTCCCCAGTTCCGCACTCCCTCCGGTCTTAGTTGACGTTATCAGCCAATCATTCACCAAATCAGAACTAGAAAGAGCTTGGCCTTTGAATTCTTCCCGTTTTGTGACGATGGCATTTTAAAATTTCCACTAATGCAACAGCCAAATGTACTATAAAACGCAAACAAAATGAAAAAGAATGACCGAAGAAGAATAATTATTTTAGTAGCAATTATCTTTAATAGTCAAATTGAGTTACGCAATGTTGCACCGACAACAGACCAAACATAATTTTATGTCCACATGTCTCTACTCTTCATTTTGTTACCTTGATTAGTACTTGTTGCAACTTGCATACTTTGGGTTGTTGGGGGGTTAAATCTAATTGTGACACATCTTAAGTCTGCAAAATGAAACCCACAAATCCAAATTAATTGGAGTTGAATTTTTAAAATTTGTAATTTTACAACTATTAAATTTACGTTATTATTAAATTAAAATTGTTATAATAGACAACTTAGAATATGCCCAACTTACAGCATTTTCGAGGAGGAGGGTCAATAGCCCAACATTTCATTGCAACTTTTCTCTTCTTTGGTAGGTATCTTGGTAGGTATCTTATATGTATATATTGATAATTTGGGGATTCTTGTTAATAACTACATCTTAAATATTGAAGACTAAACTGATGGAACAAAAGACCAAGGTTCATGCTTTATATTGAAAAGGAGATGGTGAGCTTTCATGGTACTAAGAACCGTATTGAAGGTTGATATTTCATGCCTGAAATGCAAGAGGAAGATTATTAATGCAGTGTCCTCACTTGAAGGTATGTATATATCATGTATTTTACATGCGATCCTTTATTTTCCATCCAAATTAGGTCAGATTTCACTTGTGCTTTGGTCAATTGCTGTACATGTAAAAGACACAGGAACTACATTTTTCCTCCATGTTCCTTTAAACCTTTACAGCCATATGTTACCTTTAATCCTATCGTTTGCAAGGATCAAATCTTACATCAAATAATTACATAAACTCCGCCTAAGCCGGAAGCACCAAAGAAGCCCGAGGAGAAAAAGTCTTCGGACACGAAGCCTGAGCAAAAGCCCCTGATCCATGACCCACACTCCTGTCCCCAGAGCCAGCGGATAGTTGTTGCGCCGATGGGTCAGTCCTAGCCCAACCCAGTCCCATCGGGCTCTATCTCGTGACATGTCGGACAATGGCCGAGGAGGCCGACCCTTAAAAATAAAACAAAAAGGGTCCTTGAAACCTCCAGTGGGTTAGCTATTTAAAATTTTATAATGGAAGTACGACTCTAATTCTGAGGATGAAGGTGTATAGTATATGAAAATAATAATAATAAAAAAACTAGTAACTCATGACTAGCCTTCTAATGGATCAAAAAAATAAATCAATAGAACCAAAAAAAAAAAAAAAAAGAAATTCAACTCAAAAGATTTTTAATGCAGTTAATTTTATTAATTTGTTTGAAGATATTGTCTATTTGGCATTAATAAAGTGTAGGTTTTTAGAGATTTTTATTATTAATATTATGTTCAATAATATATATCATTTCATTCCATATAATCTAGGGTTCTATTATGGATCTCATTGATTTTAATAGATTTTTTGGTTATATTCTTTACATTTAAAGAATGCCAATAATAATAACAATGTCAATGATATGCCCACACTTACACGGGACGAAGAAAGACGATACTGCTTGAACACATTTAAAAAAAAAAAAAAAAAAACTGGGTATCCTATTGATTGATCATTAATTTCTGTTTTTCTTTTTTTTCCACTTCTGTCCGCGTTTCAGAGAGGATGCCTTCAATTGGAAAGAAAGCAAGAGGACAAAAGGTTATCTTTGCTGAACGAATAGTTTTCCATTTTGAAAAGGGAAAATAATAAAAGAAAGAAAAGAAAATCATAATGCTAGGACCCTTTGTACGCATGGTTGCCAAAGGAACACATTCATTTTTATTGCTGCGACACTTAAATTCATTATGTTGTGACACATCCAAAGATCAAAGAAAGATACTATAAGGCTACAAGCACCACCTGCTTAAAAGATATCTGATTAAATGCCTGGAACGTCCAGGCCTAGCCACACCGAGAAATAAAAATCCAGACACTGCCTCTCGACTTGGAGGATTGATAGGCTCTGAGCCGAACCAGCAAGCTACAAGAAGGGCCTGCAATGCCTTGTATATCGTCAATCCAAAGCCTTTAAGGTTATGGGACACCCACTTCTCAGTCTACGTATATGTGCCTTCTTTTCTAGGCTGGGATCCAAATCATCCACCGTCCACCTGCGTAACAAGGACAAAACCATATTCATTAAATTGGGCTCTGATTCTTCCCAATTTAAAAAGGAGCTTCTTGATATGAAAGCGTGGTCATTTTGACCCGTTTTAAACCCCAACCCACGTTACATTATTATTCCTTCTCAAATGTATGAAACTATTCTAACAAACATAATTAAATGAATAAATTAATACAGTAAATTAATAATGCATGATATTTGGTATGCTCAATACTCTTTGCAGCAAAGACTGCAGGAAGTCATCGTGCATCTCCACTCCACTCCACTACGCCTTCTTTCAATAATCCCTCTAAAGGTTTCCATGAGACTATGGCGAGCCTATTTCAGCCATTCCTATACTGTCAGCCTTCATTTATCATATACACATTAAGTAATCAACCCTCAGGTCCTTACGGAAATGCACGTAACTTTCTGAAATTCTCTTTCTTAGTCCAAGCAAGTCCCCAGGGTAAGTGTACAATGCCTCAAAACCAATTCTAACTGAGGGCTTACATACACCGGAGAAGTTAAGCCCCGTACTCATGTAACAGAAGTATGTATTAACGTTGATGTTGGGTCGTGTAAAATGACCTTAGAGTTGAAGATAAACCTCGACTAGCCATTTTGACTGATGACTAATACCTATTTTAAAAGAACTTCCTTATCCCAACATAGAAAATAGACTTAGCTAAAAACAGACAAAAAAAAATTATTCAAATAAAACTGAATGAAATATTATATTATCAAAATTTAATCTCATTTTATTTAATATTTTTTGGTTAGATGTCACATTTTTTGAGTAGGGAAAATAATTTTTTTATATACATTTGACTTCTTTTCAAATTCTACCGAGCAAAAATTTCACGCAGTAGTGGGACACAACATCACTATATCATTTTTGGTGCGCCCCATATTGTTTTCCGGTTCATACTTTGTAGAGAGTTTGTGTGTTGTCTTACCTTGATGCCTTTGTAGTATCTGGTGCCAGGAATCATGACAGGAAAGGATGACATGGCATCCGAAACAGCAGTGCAATATCTTTCAGTCTCTCGTAGCAAGGAAACCTCTGCAGGTATATTCTTTTCATAAAGCGTCATTGTGCAGTGCAAAGTCATAAGCAAAGATATCTATTTTTTGAAAGCTTAATAGACACAGAAATAAAGTCAATCGTAGAAATGTTTTAAATAATTTAAAGTAATATTTGATTTAATATATATACATCAAAATTCTATTATTTTATATATGTAGAGAAACTTCAATATTTTTGTGTACTATTTTTTTTATTTGATTATATTATCAATTAAAAGGTTAATAGGTTTATCTTATACCATCCAAAGTAAGAGTTGGTGGTGGTTCCGCATGTTTCTTCTAATATTAGTTAGGGTTCAAATTCCTATAGTTATACCTCTACATAAAAATTAAAGAAAATTAAAATGAACAGACTAATAAATTTTATATTTGATATATTATATTTAAATTTAAAGAGACTCATTTGGAGTAATAATTACAAGAGAGTGGTGGATCCTCTTTTTAGGAGAGGATAAATAAAGAGCAATGGGCACCTTCTGACTCAAACTACAAAAATAATGACTAATATTCCTACAAATTTTTTTTTTAGTTAAAAAAAATTATTATTAAAAACTATATATTTAACTCCTTATAATAGATATCTTTTCCCACTTCATTTTGTAATTTTTTCAAGGATGTGCAACAAAAATTTTGAATATATATCCTAGAAAAAATTTTGACTTTGTTTCCTTTTTAAGAATACACTTACCTTGAGTGATTATCTCAAGGTTATATGAATTAATTGTGTCCTTATACTGATTTTGACATTAAAAATTAAGTCATTAGGCTTATTGGATTACAATGCCAATAAAATTTTACACTCAACACTGACATATTCACCTCATATTTCTAATAAGTAAATACTTCATCCCTCCTCGATATCTTATTATGTAGTTTATATAATATAAGAATATAACAAATTTATATAGTAAAATTATCTTAATTTTATTTCTCATGTTTATCTTGTTACATGCCTGTCCATGGATCAAGTTGGACCACCGTGCATGCGCCATTCGTTGCGAATGTTCCCATGTCTTTGGACGTGGATGGGCCATTAACAGTAGTTTATTAGTCCAATTCCATGAATATACATTATGATTTATGGACAATCGACAAAGCAAGATTCTCCGCACGTTTACCATCTCTTTGTTACCAGTTCTAGAAAATCCTCCGGATATTTAGGCTCGTCTCTGAACTCCAAAATAGGGCTTCTTTCACGTGTGAAATTCGTTACCTACTCCCGTTTTACTCAGAGTTATCCATACCATATTCAAACATCCGTTACCGTCAACCTACGTAATGGTTTTGGAACAAAGGGTAACGCTCCAAAAAAAAAAAAAAGAGTATGTATATACATATATAGTTGTTGGGGGTATGCGCTGAAAACGGTTGTGGTGATATGAACAAATAGGGATTTTGATCGTGATATACTCTATATGAGATAATAGTTTAGTTGCTGATTCGATATTTTTTTGCTCTTTGTATCGGTCTGAGTTTGAGTTCCCGCACTACTGCTCGCCGCCTAATAAACGGAAAGCCATCCAATTTGCATGTGACTTGCTACCAGAAATTCAATGTCAATAAAGTTGTTCGTCTTATTGTGAGTGCCTACGGTGATAAAAGCAAGTCCTTTATCACGATAAACGTTGTCTTTGACTTGTTTCTCTCTCTCTATCTCTCTGTGTCAAACGCGAGTGAGAGAGAAGATGATGGCAATCATATGCAGACATACGACATGTGAAAATCACAATCGTGGCTAATCAGGAGACCGACCTTTCAACTGAAAATACATAATTATAGTTTAATAATAACATAGTTTAATAATAACATGGTGATCATAGTATTTAATTACAAAACATTAGTTAACCCAAAAATTATAAAATAGTTTTATTTTTCTTGCCTCATTCATTGCGAACGTTTTGCACGTCTTTGGACGTGGATGGACCATTCACAATAGTTTATTTGTCATTTCCATGAATAGACATTATGATTTATGGATCCGCACATTTACCATCTCTTTGTTACCAGTATCCGCACGTTTACCATCTCTTTATTACCAATAAGGTGAGTACCTGTAGAATGTGTCGGTGTATTTACATAAATAATATATAGACGAGGGATACAGTATTTACATATCAGAAATATGAGCAGAATATGTCGCCTTTGAGTACAAAATTTAATCTCCTTAGTTATGATATTTTGAATTTAAAAATTTATTAGTGTATTTGCTTTAATTCCTTTTATCTTAGAGGAGACAATTAAAGGGATTTGAATTCAAATTAAAGTTGGAAAAAATATATTAAATTATCACTAAACTTTTATTTCAAATAGTATAAAATAGATATATTAACTTTTTAATTGATAATATAATTAAATAAAAAAATAGTGCACAAAAATATTGAAGTTTCTCTACACATATGCAATAATTAAATTTTGATTTTTATCTATTAAATCAAAATTTACCTTAATATTATTTAATAAATTTTTATTTGCATGATCTATGATTATCTTTGTTTCTTATGTCCATTAAGCTTTCCAATAGTTTATATCTTTACTCATGACTTTGCAATCAAATGTTCATGTCACGTCAATGTTCGTGCCCGTGCCTCATAGCTAAGGAGGTAAGGAAAATGGAACAATTTTATAATTTTTGAGTTAACTAATATTTTGTAATTAAATATTATGATCAACATGTTATTATTAAAATATAAGTATCCATTTCTAATTGAAAGTTTTTTGGTTTCGTGATTGGTTAGGAGTGTGATTTTCACATGTTGAATGTCTGCCTATGCGTTAGTGCTATCACCAGCATGCCTCTAGGCCTCCCAGAGTCGCCTATAAATTTGACCCCTCAGGTTAGGGATGTTCATCTATAACAACATATTATCTCTCCCAGAGACAGATATACAATACCTATGGCACAGGTACGATGTTCTTCAACTGAAAGTTTTAATTAAGTTTTTTCGAGATATAGAGAGAGAGAGAGAGAGATATTCTAATAAGATATCTAATTTGGTACAAGTGCACTTATACATAATTTTATAATGCAGGTGCAGGCTAACGGGGAAACTGTCATCAAGCTAGGGCCATGGGGCAGAGAACTTGGCGAGGACAATTGGAGCTTTCAGATCGCAAACAATGGGGACATTAAAGCCATTACGACTGTCACCGGTGCTGTTCTTGATTCACTTGTCTTCACTGTCGAAGACGCATGTGGGGCAACCGTGACCCTTAGGTATGGCGGTCCCGGTGGTCCTGATGTTGGTCAGGTGATGAAGACAGTATTATATACAGTTCTGAGACTTGGCATAATGTTAATGCGCTTTTAACTCAATCTTTGCGCATAATTTACCACTTTTTCCGACTTCACATAGAGTCTCGTGAATGGAACCTCCTTATACATTTCTACAAAACCCACTAAAAATTGAATTTATGCACATTACGTGTATCTAATACTGGTATATATTTGCAGCTTGAGCTCGCTGCCAATGAATATTTAACATCAATTGCTGGAACATATGGAACATGGTTCGCGGCCGTTTATGTCACATCTCTGACATTTATCACGAATTTGGGAACGTATGGACCTTATGGCTTTGACTACGATAGAGAATCAGTAGGGGCCACTAGCGTTGTCAAGTTCTCCCTTCCAGTACTGGAGAATGCTAAAGTCACTGGCTTTTATGGATATGCTGGCAGCTATATTGAGCGTATTGGATTTTATGTAAAGCCGGTATCATCCTAGCCCGATCCTTAAATCCCCTATATTGAGGGTTCAGATTTTAAGATTTTAAGAGTCAGTACATAAATATATGTATCTCCTTTATGTATTGCAGGTGCAGGCTGGCCGTGTCATTGGTGTCGGACCTTGGGGCAGAGAAACTTCTTCGAGCAATGGGACCTTCGAAACCTCAATAGGTAGCAACATTAAGGAGATTATAGTTGGTCATGGTGTTGTCGTCGATTCCCTTACCTTCACCGTGCAAGTCGCCGATGGCCAAGTGAAGACGGTTAAGTTTGGCGGCAACGGCGGCGGTTTTTCTAAGGTGAGGGCATTTGTTGTCCGTGAATATATTGCCCATGTATGTTATGGTAGATACTAGATATACGACACAAAACCATAAGTTGTGTCTCAGTGGCAGGAATTATTTCAAAATTGAGTGTCTCTTATTTGAATTCTCAATTGAAGTCTTTCCATGGGAAAAACTTAAAAAAAAAAAAAATTAGCGGAGCTGGTTGCTTATTAGGGACTTTTTGGACTTCATATTTTACTACTAAGGGATTTTTATTTGTTTCTGGATATTCCATGGTGTGCTTCGTACCCATCACTTATCGGGTGTAAATATATGTACGCAGGTGGAGTTTGCTTCCGGGGAATATATAACAACAATTTCTGGAGCATATGGGCATTGGCGTAATCTAAACGGCATTTATGTCACAGCAATAGCATTTACCACAAATTTGGGAACTACTTATGGACCTTACGGCCGCGAGGAAGATAATCCAAGTGGGGTCACTACGGACACCGTGAAATTCTCTAGCCCTCCAATGGAGAATGCTGAAATCGCTGGGTTTTTTGCATTTTCCGATAACTATATTCAGAATATAGGGATTAATATAAGGCCCAAATCATTAACTGATACTTGAAGTTGAGCGTGCTAAATTAAATAGAACAAGAGTCCAAGTCAGAATGTCTATGTTGGTTTAGTATATTACTAAATAAGGACTCAGATGTAATGTGTAACGAGTGAATCGAAATGGAAGTGTGCTTGTACTCTGGTCATTAAATATTTGAATAAATCTTGTTTGTATTTGAAAAATGTACAAGACCATGTACTATGAGTTTCTATGAATCTATTAATTAACTTTGTATGTTTTGTACTTGTTACTCTCTCATGCAACCCAGGAGTAATGTGAATAAGGTCTCCAAAGAAAAATGACAATTTTAAACTATCATGACGAACAAAACCAGTGTAACGCATTGCTCCATTTAAATAAAGAGATTATGCTATGCAAGAAAAAAGAACGGCATAAAAAAAGGAGTTCAAGAGAAAAAGAAATAAAAAATAGCAATTTAAAAAGTTTGAAGCCAATTTTTTATTCTTAAGATATTAATTTTGAGAGTTAAATTTACTAATTAATAATATTTTTTAATTAGAAGAGAATTAAATTGTTATACTTTTTAATTGAATTAACCTTAATTCTGGTTCTTCTTTTTTTTCTTAAAATCTTTTTTTTAGAATCTATTTGCTGAAAAATAATTTGTTTATAGTTACTGAAATTTTTTTTTTGGCAAATAAATTATTTTTTATTATTTAATTATAATAATGAAATCCGATTAAAAAAGGTTTTTGGTATTTGGTGCACTGATAAGAATCCCGCAAATTTTTTTAAAATAATGTAAATAATAATTTATAGTAAAATTAAAAACAAAATTATGTTAGTTAACCAAAACCACTCAATCCCACAAACAAAACCATACGTAACAATCCTTGTTGCGACGAGCTTCTCAACAAAGGGAAAGTTTGGAGGATGTAGAAGGGTGAGGGGAACGTGCTATATGGTATATGTTGAATTAGAAGTTGTCATTAATTATTTTAAATGTAATTAAAAAACCAGGAATGACTCAGTCTGCTTTACCACGATTCTTTAGAATTGGGAAGTATGATTATATTTGGTAAAAGTTGTGGTCAACCCGACACCCATTGCAAGCGACGGTATTACGGTGTACTTATTTTTACTGCTATATTTTTTCTGTCAAACATTTTATTGTTTTCTTCTTTCTCTCTCTTTTTTTTTATTTTTATTTTTAATAATTTAACGCTTATGTGCTCACTCAAAGCACCCCAAATTGGTACTATCACTGAAATTTCTGGATCTGGGTCCCTTCTTTTATTTTTCTTTTTTCTTTTTTTTTTGCTTCTTTTTTTATTTTTTCCCCTTCTTGGCTTCTTTCTTGGTTCCAAACTCCTTTAGTTTCTTTGTCCACTAAAATTCATAACTCTTTCCTTCTCCACACAGACCATTTTGATGCTCATTTTGAACTTATTTAGGCTCAAAACCACTTCGACTATAGCTTTTATGTATGATTTCTGATGAGAAAAGCCAAAATTTGGCTTAAAAAGATTGTGTTTTAGGCCAATTTTCAAACTGGGTATTGTTGTGGGTGAGGGCGCTGACTGCTGGTGGCAAAGAGCTATCGGTCTCTGACCGGTGCGTGGAGGGCACCACTAAATAGATTGAAACCCGCTGAGTTCGACAGTACTGGTCACAAGGGGCGATGACGGCCACAACCACCGCGTGGAGGAAGGGAAGCAACAACGGTGTTGAACTTCGAGGTAGTCATTGCTGCCATACAGGGCATCATTCAACGCATGGTGGCTTCCGTTCGACAAATCAGCTCCCAATGCATCAAACAGTGATAGTTTTAGGCCAGTGCGACATCGACCGGCAATGCGTAGGATGGTGGACAGTGGCTAGTCTTGTGTCACTCGTTGATTCAAGGGCTTCCTGACCTCCTTTTGTTGTATTGCCTTTGGGAATGCATAGCTTGCAAGGACAATGGTGGTGTCTCCGTTGCGCTTTTTGGCAGAAGCCAGCAGCAAAGTTTTTTGGCAGACTCTTTTAGTTAAGAATACTCGATTTTTAGGTATTTTTTTACCATAAAATGAAAAGAAATAGTAAAAAAAAAAAAACAACAGTAAAATGTACTAACATTTTACCTTCTCTTTATACAAGGGTAGAATGATGACTAAAAGACTCTCCACTCAAGCTAAATATTTTCTAATTAATTTTGTGATTTTGTGTGTGTGTGTGTGCTGATCTACTGAAATTTTCTGGTTTGTGGGCAATCTACCCTCTGTTGAGTGGTTACTGCCCTTTTTTGTGCTGAGTAAATTGTTAGTGCCTACTTAATGATCATCAGTGATACAGTATTCATTAATTAGACCTCTTGCCATTAGTATCCAATTCTGGTATTATTTCATTGACCAAATTATGAGTTTGAGCTTAATCCAAGTCATTTATGTGTGATTATATCCTTAGAAAGTGCAAAGACAATAGGAGGAAAAATACAAATGTCTCGTAATCCTATTGTATATACCATTATTCCTGACATTGTTGACCCAAGGCTGGATCTCTGCCACTGGGGTTGTTGCCTATACATATTTTTGGTTATTTGATGTTGATTTGAGTTGCCTTAAATGCTCACAGTATTTTATTAAGCACTTAAAAATGCTTTCAGCCTCTCTTTGTGTTGCCTAGTTACAATCTCTCTTGCTCTTTATGAAATTAATTTGGCTCAAAGAAAATATTCTTTTGGTCCCAAAAATCTCTTTTGCCTAAAACAATTATCTCTCTCTCTCTCTCTCTCTCTCTCTCTCTCTCTCTCTCTCTCTCT
>JAHOYR010000008.1:5821694-5834190 GCA_023213295.1 Bruguiera hainesii
CTCTCTCTCTCTCTCTCTCTCTCTCTCTCTCTCTCTCTCTCTCTCTCCATATGCTGTTTTAAAATAACTTTATGTCCCTTTAAAAATGTCCTCCAAAACTCTCCCTTTCTATAATAAATGCATATCATCCTTTGTTGGTATAAGATGCATATTACTTTGTTCATTGTATATTTTATTGCCACACCTTCTCATGCAAATTTTCATCATTTCCACTTTACATTCACCATCTAAGTTAGCATATTCATCAAATTTTCATCATTTCCACTTTACATTCACCATCTAAGTTAGCATATTCATCAATAGGTAAAGGCATTAAATACAAAGGAGTCAAAGAATTAAAATTATACACAATTTCAAATAGAGAGGAAATAATAGTAGAATGAATACTTCTATTATGTTCAAACTCTACATGCAATAAATAATCTTCCCATGTTTTCAATTTCATGCAAATAATAGCACATAACAAAGTAAAAATAGTTTAATTAACTATCTTAATTTGTCTATCTGTTTGTGGATGATAAATAGTTGAAAACAATAATTTAATATCTAACTTATCCCACAAAATCTTGTAGAAGTAACTCATTAGCTTTGTATCTTAATCTAAAATAATGCTCTGAGGCATATTATACAAGCGTACTACATCCCTAAAGAACAATTCTACCACATTATTTGCATTGTTAATTTTAGATAACGGGATAAATTGTGTCATTCTTGAAATTTTGTCAACAACAACAAATACAAATTTCTAATTTTTTTTTATCATAATAGACTCAATACAAAGTCCATAAATAAATCAACAAAAAGTTGGCTAGGTGTGGGTGAAAGAGTGTATAAGCCATAAGTTAAAACTTTAAATTTGGTTTGTTTACATATTATGCACTTTTTACATAACCTCTCAATATATTGTTTCATGTGTGGCTAAAAGAAATATTTAATTAAGACATTTAGGGTTTTTCTAAACTCAAAATGACTCATTAAACCACCCTAATAAGTAGCTCTTATAAAGAACTTATAAGCACACACAATATATTCTCTTTAAACAAATAACCCTTGTACTTATAGAACTTCTCAAAAGTCATTTTTTCACAAGTTTCACAAATATTAGCAAAATCAGGATCATTAACATATAACTCTTTAATGTACTCAAATTCTAATAATTTTGCATTCAAAGTAGAAATAAAAGTATACTATTGAGATAATGCATCAATGACTACATTCTCCTTATTTTGTTTATATTTATAAAATAAGAAAAGGTCTCAATAGATTTGACCCACTTAGCATGTCTTTTGTTTAGCTTTTGTTGCCCCTTTAAGTGTTTTAAGAATTTGTGATTATCATAGATGAAAAATTCTTCAAGCTAAAAGTAATGTTGTCATATCTCTAAAACTTGTACCAATACATATATCTCCTTATCATAAGTAGATTAATTAAGGACAACTCCACTTAATTTTTCACTAAAGTAGACAATTAGTCACCTTTCTTACATTAAAAGAACTTCAATGCCAATACTTGAAATATTATAGTCAATCTCAAAAGTTTTAGTAAAATTAGGTAAGACAAGTAAGGATATATAACTTAGTTTTTCTTTGATCAAATTAAGAGCCTTATCTTGATCATTACCCTATTTAAAGTCTACATTCTTTTTAACAACCTTAGTTAGGGGTGCAACAATGGTGTTAAAGTTTCTAGCAAAGTATTTATAAAAATTAGCAAAACCCTAACACTTATGTATAGATTAGGTATAGATTAATCACAAATTACCTTAACCTTTTCTTGTCAACCTCAATACCCTAACACTCATAATATAACTAAAAAATATGATTTAATTAGGGTAGAAGGAACATTTTTAAGGTTAGCATATAGTTTCTCAGAATGTAAAATACTTAGAACAGAATGAAAATAATTAAGATGCTCAATTAAGTTTTTCTCATAAACTAAAATATTATCAAAATATACAACTACAAATTTGCCAACGAATTCATGTAAAACATGATTCATCAATCACATAAAAGTGTTTGGTGCATTAGACAGACTAAATCACATAAAGAGTCATTCATACAAACTATATTTAGTTTTGAAAGTTACTTTCCCCTAGTCTCCCTCTCTTATCCTAATTTGGTGGTATCCATTTTTCAAATCAATTTTAGAAAAAACATATGAACTATGCAATTTATCTATCATGTTATTTAATCTAGATATGGGATGACGATACATTATAGTGATTTTAATGACCACTTGATAGTCAACACATATCCTTCATGTCTCATCTTTCTTAAGTGTAGGCAATACTATAATTGCATATGGACTTATGCTCTCCCTCATATAACCCTTTGCCATAAACACCTTAACTTTCCTTTAAAACTTTTTTGTCTCCTCAGGATTACTATTATAGGTTGGTCGATTTGGAATTATTGCACTAGGGATGAATTTTAATTTAATATTTTATTCCCCTTAATAGTGACAAATCATTTGGTTCTTGAAGAAAAATATCTTCAAATTCTAATAAAAGAGAAATAATAACATTAAGCCAAAGGAGTTAAGTTTATTAGTATTAAAATAAACATCTTTTAATAAAAATACAATCATATGTTGTTTTGAATTGAAAGTTCTTTTAACATCACTTTCTTTTACATACAAACTCTTGTATTTTCTTTTTTTTTTTTTCCTTTCCCTTCTTTTCTCTTAGTCTCATCTCTTTTCTCCCCTATCTATTCCTTTTTGTCCCCTTAATGTCAATTCTTATTTTTCTCTCACTTTTTTTTTTCAATTCTCAATTGATCTTTATAAACTTACCAAGGTGTCAAAGATATAAGAGTAATAAGTTTATCATCTATTACAAAAGAGTACCTATTCTTAAACCCCCCTTATGTATTACTCGTCAATCATATTGTTATGGTCTTCCCCACAAAATATGTCTAGCATGCATTGGTATTGCATTACATAAGACCTTATTAGTATATCTCCCAATAGAAATTGATTCTAACACCTACTTGTTTACTTTAACCTCTCTATATTTATTCAACCATTGAAATTTATTTGGCTTAGGGTGCTTCATGGTAGTTAAATTAAACTTTTTAACCAAATTAATTTTAGCTACATTTGTACACCTACTTACATTAACAATCATGTTACATACCTTATCTTTAATGTGACACTATGTATGAAACATATTATCTCTTTAGACTTCATCATCTTCCTTGGCTTGTGCACTTAATGCTCGTCTAGCCAACAACAGATCTCCCTCAATTGGATACTCCTTTCCATCACTTATATCTTGCAATGGTAGCATGGAGTCATCATCGAACTCACTTTTTGTCTCAATATTACTAATGCCCTACAACACCATTATATGCTTATTTAGACACTACGATACAATATGTTACCTTCCTAAACACTTAAAATAATTAACATTTCTATTTTTACTAGGTTAGGATTTAGAATTACCTTTCTCTTAGTTATAACATACTTTCACACTCTTGTAAAATTTGGCATTGGGCTTGTAATTAACCATCTCCACCCTTTTGTTCCAATTAGGCGTCCAAGATGAAATGGAACCTGAATTCTATTTGAGCTGCTTTTTAACTTTTATCTTCATGTGCACAATGTCCTCCAATTTTATGTAATGTTATAAATCAACCATGTTGACAATGTCTCTTAATTAAGCCCTTATAAGAATTAATTCATTATTGCTGCTCTTTCCTCCTCCACATTAGCTCGAATCATGACAATCTCCATCTCCTTTAATGCCTTAAGTGAGCCCTTGCAATTATTGATATAAATCCTTATAATAATGTTAAGGGATGAGCCTCTTTCTTTTGATAGCCTTCATCTCCTCCCATGTATTAATAGACTTCTCATAATTCCTTTTCCTAGTCAAAATAAGTTGTCGTATTAAATAATAGTATAATTAGTAAATTTAATAGCAATTAGTTTTACCTTTTTCTCTTTAGACTAGTTGTGGTAGTCAAAGACCGACTTAACCTTCTTTTCCCATTTTAGGTAGGTTTTAGGATCATTTTCCCCTTAGAATAGAGGAATTTTCATTTTAATACTCTCATAATCACAGTCATAGGGGTCTCGCCTCCTAAAATCTCTTCAATTATTTCTATTATTACTGATTCTAACCAAAGTAATTGGATCAACAAAATTAGCATCATCATCTTCATCATCATCATAGTCATCATAATGATTACACCTCTCTTACCTTTGTGCATTGGGTGATTCCCGTGTCTATCCCCTTTGCAAATCAACAACAATAGCATATTGCCTTTCCATTTGATCTTTCATCTCACCAAAAACAACATTCATTTGCTCAAAGTATTGTTGTATAGCTTGGAGCATGAATAAATCATCTTTCCTACCTTCCTTACTCACTCTCTTATCTTTCAAAGTCATGTTGCTAACCTGTACCAAGAACATTAGAAATAATCTCACACGCACTCCTTTATATATGTCTCTCAATTATTATTACTCAACCCTTTACTTCTTTTTAATGGCTTTTCTTATAATGAGCTCACACTATTATCTTTTACCACTCTTAACTTCCCTTTTTAGTTATTTAAGAAACTAAACAAGCTAAATTAAGAAGATTAATCTTAAGTGAATCAACTCACAAAATAAAATAAATAGGACATAATTGACCTAATGGAAAACAAGAAATTAGAAAACAAAAAAAGGAACATCAAGGAAAATAAATTTAAGGAAGTATATTCAAAGAAAATAAGAAATTGGATAATAAAACAAAAAAATAGATTATGAAAGTTGAGTCAAGATAAAGGACAAAAGATTATAAAAGGCAACTAAGAAAAAGAATAAGAGAAAAACTCAAATTTAGAAAAGCAAACCTGATTTAAATCCTATAATTTTGCTAACAACTAATGTGAACCTTAAAAGAGTACAATCAAACCTAGAAATAAAATAAGGATTTCAAAACCCTAAAAAAGTTAAATTAGGTTTAATAAAAGTAAAACCTTGACCTAGTGTTCAATGAAACATGAACTTAAGGTATAAACCTAAACTTAATGGTCAAAGGAACAAGAATCAAAGGTATAAAAAAGGATATAAATGCCACAATTCAGAAAAAGGGATTTGGAAGTGATAAATCAAGTTGGAACTCCACACGACAGCAATCTTAATGAGTTTGCAAAGTTTAATGAAAAACCAGAAAAGAAATTTCTCACTTTTTTTTCATTAATGATCTATCTCTTTTAATAATAGAATCAAGCTTATTTATATGTTAAAGTAATAACCCTAACCATAAAAATTAGAAAAGCTTCATAAATAAGTTAATAGTAAATGAATCAAGGTTGGTTTAGTTAGATTCGTAGAGCCACACATCCAATATCAAACTAATTCACCAATTGGCTCATAATCAGTCCCAGTCCAACCTTTTAGTAGCAAATTGGTCTTATAACTAATTTTATGACTAGTCCACTCCTTCCCTCCATTTTTCAAACATTATGATAGGTCTAACTTATTAATTCCATTACTTTGCTACTTCATCTCTTCACAATTACGTAAATTAGCCTAATTTAGCATACTTATACAATTAATAAAGTTTTGACCCATATTAAGATATATTTTGTTACCCTTGAAGGTTGAATTACCTTTCTTGGTTGTCTTATGGGTTGAATATGCAAGAAATAGTTGAATATGTAGTATGACTTAAAAGATGGTGCTAGCGAATAAGAGAGTTGCATTGAGACAAGTAATAAGTTGAAAGAGAAAACTCAGATTGACTTAACAGTTAATAAAGTCCCTGATTAAGGTTCCCTTGGAAAAGAATCTTACCCATACGACAACACTTCATAAAAAAACAATCTAGTAAGAAAATGAAATCACAATTATTTTCTTATGAAAATTGACGTACTGAAAGTAAGTTTTTCTTTATAGAGGAAATAACTAGGACATTAAAAAGATGAAAATTTTGAGAAACAAAAGTACCTATATGAGTTATCGAAAGGCTAGACCCATTTCCTATGGTGACATATTGGTTGCCTATTTAAGGCTAAAAAGTGAATAATTGAGATAGATTGTTTATAACATGGTGTATGACACTAAAATTTGGATACCATGAATATGAAAATACTAATGGTGGTGGTGGAATTTCAACAATATGGAGCTGGAGTGCCAAGCCTGAAGATTATAGTGGAGGTTTACAATCACGACACACATTGGCTCGATGGTTAAAACAATTGCAGAGTTGACAACAAATGTTACCTTTTCTCTGATTTTTGTAATTGTTTGCATTTGATGAGCAATTTGGGGCTAAATTTCATGGGTCAAATTGTTGCTCACTTTACGAAATTTGTTGCCTAAACCATGGTGACTAATCCGCATGAGAAAAAAAAAATCATTGTGATGATTTATCCACTTTGTGTGCTATTCGTGTCATGAAAGTTGCTGGAGTGGAAATGATTGGCTCAAGTCAAGATGTGCCTCATGAGCCAAGAGCAGTCCATGTAAAGACTCATGTGTGAGTGATTGGTATTAACTTTGAACAAAGATCGATACTGCTAAATTTTGATATTCTACCCTGAGTCCTCTAAATAAGTAACTTTGGTATTCTTGTGAGGAGATGTTCTTACCAATCAAGGCAAGTTGATCAACAAAGAAGATTGCCTATTATAGATAGTTTGCAATTGTTTCATTTCCCTTGCAGAGAGTTTGGAGTTGCATTTTATAGATATATGGCACGACCACCGTTGCGTACTGCATATGATTGAGCCAAGAAGGACCATATGACTGTTGAAGTGCCTAAATTGAAGAGATGTGTAACGATGTTTTCAGCTATGGAATTGAGAATCCACCCCAAGGCAATTTGATCTCAGGTAAATCATGTTTCATATGCTAGATTTGGTAAACTTTCAGTGGCTCCATTCTCACCAATTTCAATAATAATGTATGAAGGGCACGGTTCAATTCCATCCATAATTGACAGGAGTTGACTGACCCTAAAAAAGGGGAGGAGACGTGTCTTCCATATGATATAATTATCTCCAATTAATTTGATACCAACTACAAGACATGTCATTAACCCGAATGAGTTTCCTGTGGGAGGGATAAAAGGACACGGTAGGGCAATATTGTTGATAAGGTTTGTATTTTAAAAAGATGGGGTAATTGGTGAATCTAATTGATTTGACATTTATACTTTCGCAAGAAATATCTCTGATACCATGTAAAGAATTAGACTAACAAGATGAAATAAGATAACTATTACAAATGAGAAAATTGTATTTTATTGATAGAATTTTATACATATTTTTAGTCATACATCAGTTGTGTAGTGCAATATTTTTTTATAGTACAAGTTAAGATTATGTCATTAATATAGAATATAGTTATAATCTCTTCTTTTTGGAAAGAATTAATCTTAATTAGCGAATGATTAGTGGAAAAACTCTAGCTGACAGGGATTGAGCAATTGGTAGAGAGATTGTAGTTGACGGAGATTAAGTAATTGGTAGAGAGATTGTAGTTGACAGAAATTGAGATTGAGCAATTAGTGAAAAGATTATAGCTAAATTAGGACACGTCATCATTTCCTTTGATAGGTATGACTAAGATTCAAAACAATTAATGAGGAACAATTAGAGAATTATTCGAGATGGTTCCAACAAATTAATTGCCATGCAGGTTCAATAACAACAAGTCATGCAAGTTAAAATTTCTTGGGAAGATTTGGCCTTGCAAACTATTGTTTGAGAGGACAAGTGCACTTAACCATAAGCAACCAGTGGCCAACTGCATAGGCACCTCTCCTAATAATCCATTATTGGACAAGTCTAAGTATTCCATTGAACTCATATTACCAAGAGAATGAGGGATTCTCCCAATGAAACCATTTCCTGACATGTTTAAATACCACCAAGTTTGGAAGATATGCTCCAATTCATGCTGGAACATGGCCACATAAGCAGTTCTCTAAAATATCTTAAGTATCGTAAACTTATATGAGACTTGGCGACCAAAGTTGTCCTGAAAGGGAACTATTGATCAAGTCAACTATCCACAAGTCTGTGTTGTTTTATAATAGCCAATATGGAAATCTTCCACTCAATTGGATGTACAAGAGATCAAAATATTTTAAATTGTGCCAGTAGTAAAGGAATTTAGGAAACATTCCGTCGGGACAAGTAGAGACAAGTTAATTGGAATTTTGGGATCAAACTATGTTGCTCTGTTTCGGCAAATATATTATTTCCTTTAGCAAACAAGGAATCGAGTTTTTTATGATTGAAGAATGGGTTGAGCGTCACTGGAATCTAGAATTTGTTGTGTGAAAGATGTCGAGATTCAAGGGATTTTAAAGTCCTTAGAGGAGATAGAGATATATTCCCTGTCGATTGATTGTAAGGGAGATATAATAGTCGAAGAAATGTCAAATTAGCTATACACGGAGGCTAGGTACCACTGAGATTATTTTTGCTCATGTATAAGTTTTTGAGCTACTTTAATTCACATAAACCTGAGAATTATTTGGTAATAATGAACTTGGCCAAAATTAAGGAGACATGCACATAACAATAGACACAAAGGGGGTTTGGGGGGATTAATCATGTCTTCGGCTATGGGCATAAGGTCACTCAATTGATAATCAGACATTGAAAAATCCTCCAACGAGATTAAGTTTCCATGGTCTGCGACATTCTATGATTGAGAGTAATAGTGGAAGTCAAGTCTAATGTTTTCAGACTTTTCAAATGAGGCCAACCTGATAAAATTAAACTAAAACAAAATAAATTAAAGAATAGATAAAGGATTATGGAAAGTAAAATTATGAGTTATTTTTTATTTAAATTTAAAAAAATTATTTGTTTTTTTAACCTATTGTTCTATAAAATCAAATTAATTTAAATATAAAACTTAAAGTAGTGTAAATATGTAATTTATTTTTATATAAAAATTGTTAGATATTTTTTCATAAAAAATATTTATTATATAATTTAAAAATTTTAAATAATAAAATTTTAGTATAATTATTAATAACATTTAGATTACAAATCATATAAATTTTTATATTCATTTTATTTGTATTTTTTTTCACTATTAGTGGTAATAATATAAATTTTATTGTTTCATAGATGTCAATGATGTGGGTTCAATATAAATAAAATATGATTCGATTATTTGGAGGCATAACTGCTGCTATAAGCATAAGATCAGTGGCAAGTGATTTTGGACCAAACAAAAATGTGGAAATTTACCTTGAGTGAGTTAGGAATCATTCAACCATTGCATGGACAAATTTCGAAAAGAAAATAGTGCCCCAATGCTTTAAAGGAAGTTATCATCAACAGTATAATCATCCAAGCATATCTCTTTGGGACTGTTCAAATGGTAGGACCCTAGCAAATTTAGGCAAAATAATAAATTATACAAAGCACAATTGTGAAAACAATAATTAAAAGCTAAGAAATGTAAGCATTTTTGGATGTTAGGAAATGACCAAATGATGTTTCTTGTACGTTGTAGGATGTTAAATAATGGCTCTTAAGGTTCGAGAAGAAATTGTGCAGTGATTGTAGCTCCATTATGGGACTTGCATCTCTCCTGATTCCTCTAAGGTGAAGGACACTACAATTGCTCCAACTTTTATTATTTGTGAATGCCAAAAACTGTATATAATGATATCTTTTATTTGGTAACTAAAGGAAATATATGATATATAAGTGATTCTTGATCTTATCGGCAAAAGACATTTCTTTTTTGTAGTACTAATCGGTGAAGTAATATTTTAAACAAATTTGTAAGACCACATTAAATAAACCTTTTCAATTAAGCGAAACACTTGGTTTTTGTTTTTAATCAATACAAGATATGGTAACTTGCAAGTGCAACACTTAGTTCTTGTCATAAATATTTTTAAAAAAAGACTATACTTTTTTATAATGATTATATACATTTTAAATTCTCTTCAAAGTTAAAAAAAAAAATTGTACTCTATAATCCAAAATATACATGAATTTCCTATATTTATATATAGGTCGGCCTCAATGATCAATTCTTGAAAAGCAGACTTATTTTGTGAACTAAAACAACTATTTACTTTCTAAATAAAAAGATTAAGTTTTAAAAATTTTGTAATTTGTAGAAATATAATTTAAAAAGATAATATTATTATTAAAAAGTATTAATATGTAATGTGAAATCCTTTTTTTATATATAATAAGGGAAAAATAAGTATAATATAACATTATATAATATATTCAAGATTTGAAAGTATTTTATAAAACTTTGAAAAATTATAACTATTTAATCTAATAAAAGAGTATTCCAATTATTTTGCATTTCAAAGAATTAAAAAAGATGACAAAAATAAGAAATCTCAAATTTAAAATTAATGTAAAAGGATATTATTATATAAAATTTATTAGCTAATATTAAAAATAACATTCATATTGACGTATTGTATGTTAAAAAAAATGTTGTTATAGATGCTTCAACCTCGACAAGATATTTGTCCAAGAAAATATCTGTCCAAGAAACTTAGGCTAGGGTTCTAGTTGTGGCAATGAATTAAGATAGGAATGGACTAAAAAAAAAACAAAACTTAGATTTATTCCTCTGCAGCCACAAATCTAATGATCTCATTTCTACTTAGATCCAACTTCTCCAATTGGCTTAAACTTATAATTCTAGGAATAAGGAATTGAAATTAAAGAATGATAACCAAACTTTACATTTATCATCTCAAACTAAATTATCTGTATCTCTTAATTTCTCAAAAATTAAGATGAGTAGAAAAATTATATCTAACGTTTTACATGTATTGATCTTCTTAATTGGTTATGTTCAGGATTTAACCGCTTAAGAGACGAGAGCCCTTTAAGGATGACAAAATGCTATTGTCTAAATTATTAAAACTCAGATCAAGGTAGTGTAGATTGGTTAACCTCAATAATTTTTCATCTTCACCTAGAAGATTGATATATATTTGCTTTTCGATACAACTAACAACAGAAAATACTAACGGGAGAAAGGATGAGTTTATGTGATCAGAATTATAATAATTTTTTAAATTATAAATTTACAATATCGGAATAAAACATAGTGTTGAAAAAATCTTTGTTGGTAAGGCTTGGATTCTTGTTTTGCTCAAAAACACGAAAAAAAATTAAAAAAAAAACTTGATTTCTACAGCCCAGCGGTCAAAGGGTATTCTTGACTTCGAACAAACCCGGAATGTTTGCGCAACCTCCGTTGATTGGGCTCCAAAAGCAAACTCGGTAGGAAGTATTAAAAATTGAGGTCGGAGGAGCGTAAGGCCGGGCTGGGCCTCACATTATTGAAGATGTCACCCGTACGGCCGACCCATACTTTGCTTTCTTTCTTTTTCTTATTGGACTCTTTCTTTCTTTTTTTTATGGGCTCACCTGCGCCCACAAGAAGCAATGGGCAAATGTGGTGGCTTCTCTGCTTCGGGTTTTTCCAAAGGCGGCCTTTCTCTGCAATCGAGCGGTCCTCTGTGCTCCGCCCTGCACCCTCATCGCCGGCCAACAAGAGTGGAGATCCATCCTGCTCTCCAGCGTCCGAGTCCCTCCTCTCCTACGGGTCGCGATCTCAGTTCCCCTTTCCCTTTTCTTTTCTTTTCTTTTCCAAGGATCGAACGCCCACCACGGTTGTTTATATTTTTTATTTTTGTTTTTATTTTTTTAATTTATAGCCGCAATTCCTCCAACTCCTCAATAGTGAGCCCTTCCAATAATCTTCTATTCTAATTCTCCCTCCTTTTTTTCTTATTCTTTTATCACCAAACAAGATAAAACGCCGAGGTTCTTTCATCCAATGCAGTTTGATTCTTGGGAGGATGGATTTGAAGATCTCGTCATAAAGATCAATGGCATTTGTGAAAGCGTTGGATGCTGAAGAAATTGTCTGCTGTCAAATCAATGAGCATTTCAGCTAGCATACAAGCGTTTATCTACTGAAATGAAAAAAGGGAAGCCTTTTTAGCTTTGCAGTCCTGTTGAAACTCAAGGAAATGATAACTAAACTCTATCAGCAGGTATTAACCAGGCTGGACTGGCAGATTGTGTTGTCCGAGCTGTCAACTCCTCCTGCCATCTGCTTCTTCACCCTGTACTTTACGAGAGAGGTGCTTTGACAAAATATTTCAGAACTAAACATTGGAAAATCTGTCCTCCCTTCTCTCTCCATCTAAAAATTCCTGGCGCAGCATTGGCACAATTTTTCAACGATTTGCGGAAAGACTGTAAATCCACATTCCTTTTTCCATCAGCTTGTATGGCACACTTTATTTTTGAAAGTCTGAGACAGAGTTAACGTTGATTCACATATTGTGCATGAAATTGCAGTGAGATGGGCCTTGGACCTCCTGTACTGGATGACTATCAAGCGAACATTACTACACAAGAAGGGCAAACTCTTTAGCCCTCTGAAGTTCTTATTTTCTGTTTGTTAAAGTCTTCTGATCTGCAGTCCCATGCTTGCCCGTACTATCCACCTCTCCAAACACAATATCTTGAGCCCC
>JAHOYR010000008.1:5834290-5898979 GCA_023213295.1 Bruguiera hainesii
GGGTAACCTTGTTGGCGTGCGTCCGTACCCCAGCGTCGGTAGGGACCCAGAGAGGTTATTCTCCCATTGCTGATCCTCTAACCCTGTTCATTTGACTATCTATAACTTCATTAATATCGATCTTTCTCAGCCCGAAGTTGCCGGTTGGAGATAGTCCAGGTCAGACCTTTGTTTTGGATTCCGTTACCATATCTGGCCAATTCTATGCACAAGCATGGGATCCCTTTTCTTCTTGCCTCCAAGGTTACCCTTATGCCCATATTCCAATCATGTTCGCATTTGTAAATTTCTCTAACTTTCTATTTTCAATGCCTATTCATACTTTTTAGTTGTAATGCGATAAGATTGATTGACACAACTCATAAAAGTTCAAAAATTTAGTGTCAAAGAAAGCACAATTATTTTCCACAGAAACTCAAAAGCCCAATTTTCTGATGTAACCTCCCAAAAATATGGTCACAAGTCCATTTGCAGTTTTGGAAATAAATGACACTTCTATTTGATGCTATTGTGCATTTTGTGAACTGGTTTTGAGAGCTTAATATGACCATTATGAGCTGCCTAGTCTCTTCTGACTTCTGCACACTTCTTTGTTCCATAAAGTTTATGTCAAAAGTAGCATTGTGTTTATATGTAAGCTCCAGACAGCATTGGAACTTGCTCAAAGTGATGTAGGATATTGTTTAGACATTTAGTGATGCAGTCCGTGTGGAGCCTAAGGCACGTTTAAGGTATTCAAACATTTGTCGGAATTGGCGGCAGTTGAATGGCAGACGTATCGAAGGAATCATTTCTGACACCGTATCTGACACAGCATGGGCCTTCCCACTGATGTGTCTGTGCAACAGAGAGCGAAATTATTTATATTGGTCATATTGTACCTCGGATTAGCTTTTGGTATTTGTGTGTCATGCGGACACAAAATGATCCATACTCAACTAAGCGTATCTGTTGTGGGGTAGTACTTGTGTTATTGTCTGGTCAGATTGGTTTCATGAATTTAGAGAGTTTTTTCTTTTTTTTGATGGAAAAACTAACAATTGAATCTTATGCCTTGACCATGTGTCCTTGTAACCTGTTTTAGCTATTCTAAAAGAATTTCTTGAACAAGATGCCATTTATTTTTTGCTGGCACAAAATGATCCATACTCAACTAGGCATATCTGTTGTGGGGTAATACCTGTGTCATTGTCTGGTCAGATTGGTTTCATGAATTTAGAGAGTTTTTTTCTTTTTTTTGATGGAAAAACTAACAATTGAATCATATGCCTTGACCATGTGTCCTTGTAACCTGTTTTAGCTAGGCTAAAAGAATTTCTTAAACAAGATGCCATTTATCCTTTGCTATCTGTCTTGTTGGATTGGTTGTGGGAGAGCTGGCCCGTAATGCAGCCATGTTAGTTTCAAACTGAATCTGTCGTGCTTAAATTGCTTGTCTTTTTCTTTCTGTGGGCAGATGAATATGAAAATGGGTGTTGTTTTCAATCCTGAGGCATTGAAACTTTTCATCAAGCAGAAATTTTTTGTTTGGTATCAGTAGTTGATGAAAGAAAATAACATTCCAAAGTCCGAATTGAAGACTTCTGGTATGGCTGGAATGCTTGGGTGTGGATTAGGGATGAGCATTTTTTTGTTTTCTTGTATGACAGTATCTTCTCATGCAGTATCAGCAAGCTTCTTGGTGTAAATGCCAGCAAACTCATTTTTTTCTTGTTTACTTGCATTTGCAGAGTGTTGTTCAAGTCATCAACTCCTTCCACAAGGTGCTTTATGAGAGATACTAAACATTCTCTCTCATACACACACGGTTGTCCTTGATTATAAAGATTTAAAGATTGTGAATTCTCCTTTTCCTAATTTAAAGATTACCGAGCTTTTTGTTCATTTGGTAAATTATACTCAACACTTCAAAAAAAGCTCATGCTACGGTGGAGTCTAGAATAAGGCTATATATACGTTGTCTTGTCTTTCTTTCAACTGACTATTCTTTGTGTCCATCACGTCATACATTCACTATTTTAATCAAGTTTTGATTAAACTGAGTTAATTAAGTTATGCTGAACATAAGGAGTTTTATTTATTATCCACATATATAATTCTCAGATGGTATATTTTAAGATCAACAGTACTGGTTTATTGAATATAATATCTAAAAAAATACAAAAAAGAGAAATGCATACTAAAACAACATTTAGACTAGATATAAGGCTGCCAAGCTCTGTACTTAGATAGCATGGGAAGATTATCCACAATAGAAAAATAACAGTTGTTAATGCATTCCTCCACAAAGTAGAACCAAACTCGTCGCCAGTATGGCTTTATGTATAGAACTGCAGCTATTCCCAGCAGCACCACGCTGTAAGATGCTAGAAAACTTGGATAAAGTGCATCCATGCTTATCAATCCAGTTTCTTCTTCATGCTTACCAGAGTTATTGGACAATTCTGGAGGTGATGGACGAGCATTGCAACTTCTTGTCAGTGGCGGTCCACACAGGAAAGGATTATCCTCGTAGCTTCTGTTGTCGAATGTTGCGAATTGTGCAACCCTCTCTGGGGTCTTTCCAGACAAGTTATTGTGTGCTACAGTGAAAACCTCCACTTCGTACAGTTGAGTGAGCTGAAGAGGAATTTTTCCGTCTAAGTTGTTGTATGAAAGATCCAAGCTCTCAATTTCCTTCAAATTTGAAAAAGTTGACGGGATTGACCCTATCAGCCTGTTGTGGGACAGGTTTAGCACCTTAATAGTGCTTAGGTTTCCAAGTTCTGGTGGAATCTCTCCCATCAAGTTATTGCAGGAAAGATCGATTCCCGACATGTAGGAGAGGGGTCTTCCTTGGAAGGAATAAGAAGAGCCCTTTGCCATGAACTCTGCATATGGTTGAAATTTGGAATCATTAAGGGAAGAAAGATGCGTCTCATTCTCATATCTATCATAGTAACCAAAGAAAAGATACATCCCATATATTGTAGGTGTTACGTCCCAAGTGCTTCCACATCTTAGGCAAGGGAGAATATGACCAGATAGGTTGTTGTGAGAAAAATCTATCAAGCGTAATTTGTCCAACCTGCACAACGGCATTGGGATTTCTCCTTCAAAGTAATTATTGTCCAAAAGGAGATAACCAAGGTTAGAAAATGTATCAATACATGCTGGAATGCAGCCGGTAAAATGATTGTGGCCAAGATCCAGCATCACCAAATTAGAGCTGTTATAGAATGTATTTTCCAATGGCCCTTCCAATCTATTGTGAGATAAATAAACTTCTTGTATGCTTGAAGGGAAATTTAAAGGTAGGCTTCCAGAGATGTCATTATGTGAAAGGTCCAGAACATGAAGTGCAGACATATTTCCTATCCACTGTGGGAGCCTCCCGTGGATATTGTTGTGACTGAGATCCAAGATACCCAACAAGGAACTATTAGATAAACTGTTCGGGATGGTTCCAGTGAATTGATTGCCATGCAGGTTCAATAACAGCAAGTGCTGCAAGTTAAAATTTCTTGGGAAGATTTGGCCTTGCAACCTATTGTTTGAGAGGACGAGCAAACGTAACCATAAGCAACCAGTAGCCAACTGCACGGGTACGTCTCCTGATAGTCCATTATTGGACAAGTCCAAGTATTCCATTGAACTCATATTACCAATAGAAGGAGGAATTCTCCCCATGAATCCGTTTCCTGACATGTTCAAATACCCCAAGTTTGGAAGATGTGCTTCAATTAGTGTCGGAACATGGCCATGTAAGTAGTTCTCTGAAATGTCCAAGTATCGTAAACTCGTATGAGAATGACTTGGCAACCGAAGTTGTCCCGAGAGAGAATTGTTAAGCAAGTAGAACTGAGACAAGTCCGTGTTGTTCTCCAACAGCCAATATGGAAATCCTCCACTCAGTTGGATGTGCGAGAGATCAACATATTCTAGATTGTGCTGGTAGTAAAAGAATTTAGGAAACGTTCCGCCGTATCCGTAACCAAACAAGTCGAGATGAGTTAATTGGAATTTTGGGATCGAGCAATGTTGCTCTGTTTCGGCAAATATATTATTTCCTCCAGCACTCAGGGAAATGAGCTTTGTATGGTTGAAGAATGGGCTGAGCGTCACGGGAACCTGGAATTGATTGTATGAAAGATCTAGGTCTTCAATAGATGTCAAAGTCCTCAAAGGAGATAGAGATATATTTCCCGTGAATTGATTGAGAGAGAGATCTAATAGACGAAGAGAAGACAAATTAGCCATACAAGGAGGCAGGGTACCGCTGAGATTATTGTAAGAGAGATCTAATTGCCGAAGAGATGTCAAATTAGCCATACACGGAGGCAAGGTACCGCTGAGATTATTGTCGGTCATATCTAGTGTTATGAGCTGGTTTAATTCGCATAAACCTGAAAATTATTTGGTAATAAGGAACTGGGCTAAAATTAAGGAGACACGCACACAACGACAAACACACAAAGGAGTTTAAGGGAGATTGATCATACCTTTGGGTATAGAGCCATTTAATTGATAACCATTTGTTGAAAGATACTCCAATGAGATTAAGTTTCCAATAGTCTGTAACATTTTATGACTGATAGAAACGGTGGGCAAGTAGAGATCTAGTTTTTTCAAACTCTTCAGATGAGGCCAACCTAAATAAATTAAAAATAAAAAATAAAAAAGTATTATTTAAAAATTTTAATATTAGAAAATTTTAAATTTTTTTTAATTTTAAAAACTTATTTGTTCTTTATAATTTATTATTGCATAAAATTAAATAATAATAATATAAATATTATTATTTTACAAATATGATATAATTACTTAATAACTGAATTAAAAATTTATAACAAGTGATTGTAAAATAGGCAAAAATAATGAAATTTACCTTGAGTAAGTAGGGAATAATTCATAGATGTCATGGACAAATTTCGAAGAGAAACTAGTCTCCCAATGCTTTGGAGGAAGTTATCATCCATAGTAGAATCACTCAAATATAGCTCTTTAAGATTGTTTAAATAGGATCCTAGCAAATTTGGGCAAAATAATAAAAATTACATGAACCACAATCATAGAAACAACTAAAAATTAAGAAATGTAAGTATTTTTAGATATTAGAGAATGACCAAATGAAGTTCTTTGTAAGTTGTAGAATGTTAAACCAAGGCTCTTAAGCTTTGGAAAGAAATAGTGCAGTGATTGCAAATTCGGCGGAGAGTTTGCATCTCTCCCGAATCCTCCAAGATAAAGGACACTACAGTTGTTTCTGCATTTATTGTCTGCAAATGTCAAAAGTTATATATTATGATCCTTTTTTTGACAAGTAAAAGAAATATATGATATACAAGTGATTCTTAATCTATGGACAAGTAACATTTTCTTTTTGTAGCTTGAAACAATCAAGTGATATTTTTATCTATGTTGAATCATAAATACTTCTAAAAAAATCTTGTTTCTTTTATAATTATTATATCTACTTCAAAAAATTTTTAAAATTAAAAAAAAAACTATATCATAACTCAAAATATATATTATTTTTCTATACTTTTATATAATCCAACTCCAATGATCAAATGTTAAAAAATATATTTATTTTGTAAATTAAATGATTTGTTATTTTTTTTAAATAGAATGATTAGATTTTAAAAATTTTATAATTTACATAAATATAATATAAAAAATGAAATTATTATTAAAAAATAGAATATAAAAATATTAATATGTAATATGATATTTTATTTTTTAATATGAAAAGAGAAAGTAAAATATAATATAATATTATTTAGTATATTTAAGATTTTAAAATATTTTATATTAATAGATACAAAATTACTTTAAAAAATTATAATATATATAGTTTAATAAAAAAAAAGTGTTTTAATAGGTTTACATTTCAAGAAATTTAAAAAAAATGTGAAAAATAAGAAATCTTAAATTAGAAATTAATTTAAAAAGAAATTATTATAAGAAACTTATAAAATATTATAAAATATTAAACGTAAAATTTATCCTTATAATTGATGTATATTAAGAGAAATGTTGGTATAAATACTACAACTTGGATATGAAATTGATCTAAGAAACTCGAGCTAAGAGAGATCTAGTTTTGACGAAGGACCAAGATAGGAATAAATTAAAAAGGAACTTGTATTTATACCTCCTGTATTGACAAATCTAGTGATCTTATTTCCACGCAAATCCAACACCTCTAATTGGCTTAGAGTATGTAATTCTGAGAATAAAGAATTGAAATTAAGAAATTATAATCAAATTTAACATGTTATATCTCTCAATTTTTTAAAAATTAAGATGAATAAAAATATCATATTTATCTTTTACATTTATTGATTTTTTTAATTGGTTGTATTCAAAATATAATCGCTTAAAAGATAAAAATCCTTTGAGGAATAACAAAATACTAAATTATTAAAACTCGAAACAAGGTTACACAAATTGCTTAACCTTAATACTTCTTCATCATCACCTAGAAAAGATTGATATATATATATATATATATATATATATATATTTGCTTCTGGGTATAACCAACAATGGAAAGTATTAATATGAGAGAGGATATAATAAATTAGAAAAAAAACTTAAATTTATACCTCTGTATTCACAAATCTAATGATCTTATTTTCGGTTAGATATATCTCATCTGATTGGCTTAGAGCATGTAATTCAAGGAATAAGGAATTGAAACTAAAGAATCATTACAAAGTTTAACATGATATATATATTTGTAAAAAGTAAAGCACATTTGTAAAAAATAAAAAAAAATTTTCAGCTGATTTTTATTATCGTGTAAAGACATAATTACCATAAATCTTACCTTGGATATCGACTATTTCTTTTAGGCTGTTGTAAGATAGATCCAATGATTTCAGAGATGAAAGGCCACATAAAGATGACAGGATACTCTCGTTGAATTCATTATCGGATAAATTGAGTATCTCCAAATGGGATAGTCTCTGGAAACCTACATATGTAAAGAAGTATAATATCATATCCCAATAAATGATGTATAGGAGTATACCATCCTATTTATTTATGAGTTTCGTTTCTTTTTTTTTCAAAAAAAAAAGAGATAATTCATTTTATTTTGTAATTATGAAATGAACATTTTATCTTGTTATTATGAAATGCACAGAGTGTGAGCTATAGAAAGATGACCTTCATTCTCGATACCACCGAGTATTTTGTTCCCTGTCAAGTCGAGACTTGTCAGATCTTTGAAAGAAAGAAACAAAGAAGCATTTAGGTACCACCCTTCAGAACCCGAATCCCTAACAAACGAAAGATCAAGTTCGGTGACTCGCTTCGTTGTTGCGTCGCACGTGACTCTTGCCCAAGTACAACAATCAGCATCTATCCCCCAGCCAGACCCGGTGTAGTTATCATGACGATTGAAGAAAGGCTTGATTTGCAAAAGAGCAGTTCGCTCGTGTTCCCAGCAACCATGACACTGACTCCCCCACTCCAACAACAAAAGTAAAAGCAATATCACTACCATCCATGACCTAATAATAGCCACTAGCCCCATTTGTATGTTCTGAGCGCCTCTTATAGCTTAATAATATTTGTTGCGATTGAGAGCAATTTAGGCCCTCTATATATGGGTAGAGGCGGAGGTGCATTTAGGTATTTTCACATATAAGGTCCCATGTCTGTGGAAAAAAGCAGAGTCTCAATCCAAAGAGTCCAGTCTTTCCCCGCCGTTTCGTTCGGGTTATCTCGTGGAAAATTGGTTTGCATTGCAGCTGGCAGGTAACATCAACTTTTTTGTTTTTGACCTCGACCTTGACTTGCTAGGGTCAAGCCGCGTAAATTTGGGCCTAGACAAGCTCAAGCATCCATAAGAAATTATAGAAAGCACATCAGTTAGAAAGCGGAGTCTCAATCAACAGTCAAGTCTTCCCTCTTTGTTTCCTTCGGGTTCTATCCTGGAAAATTGGTTTGTATGGCAGCTGGCAGGCACCATCAACTTTTTTGTTTTTGACCTTGACCTTGACTTGCTAGGGTCAAGCTGCCTAAATTTGGGCCTAGACATGCTCAATCATTCATAAGAAATTATAAAAAACCACATTAGTTGGAAGCTTGTGGATTGGCCCATTTCTTAGTCACGGGTACTGCAGCCAGAGAAGTCTGCACGAGAAATAACGGAGTGCAAGAAAACAATTGATTTTTGGTGGCCCAAAAATTTTTCACTTTTCTCATTGCAGCATCTGTTTCTTCTACAATACAGAGGAATGAAAGTCGGTCGGAGACTGGGCCGGGTTTTATTTTATCAAAAAATATATATACAAGAAAATTAAAGTCGGTGGACGAAAGGGCCGGGGCTGAAGTTGTAAAACGGTGATAAAATTGAACCTTGATAAGCGTTTGATCCACAAATTTCTATCACCCTGCCATACTCCAGCAGACTAATATTAATAAATAGAAAGTAAAATTGCCAGGTAGCGTCTGCAACAAGACCATTCGACATAGATGGAATAATTAAAAATAACGCGAACTCACCAAACATTAGTTCTTGGAAATCTACACACAAACACAGTGAATAGCAAAATACACACTTTTACCCGATCACCCACCATCTATCGAAACCGATAAAATATTCAAAAATTATTATAATAAAAACATCTCCCTCTGCAGATAAAACGGAATAGAAGAAGTAAATATAAACAAGATTGTCCATACTCAATTATACCAAACTGTTATGGGGTAATATCTGTGTCATTGTCTTGTCAGATTGATTTCATGAATTTAGAGTAGGTCTTTTTTTTTTTCTTTTTCTTATGTTGTTGTTGTTGTTATGGTGGAAAGACTAGCGATTGAATCCTATACCTTGACCATGTGTCCTTGTAACCTGTTTTAGTTAAGCCAAAAGAGTTTCTGGAACGAGAACTATCTGAATTCCATGACATTAGACTCTGGTTTGTGAGACTCAGATGCTATTTATCCTTGGCTATCTGTCTTGTTGGATTGGCGAGCGGGAGAGTTGGCCCGTCTTACAGCTTTGTTAGTTTCTTGCCAGGTAATAGACACTGTTTGAAACTGAATCTGTCGTGTGCTTAAATGGCCGGTCTTCTTCTTTCTGTGGGCAGATGAATATGAAAATGGATGTTGTTTTCAAGCCTGAGGTATTGGAACTCTTCATCATTAAGAATTTTTGTTGTGTTATTGGTTGATGAAGGAACATAACATTCCAAAACCCAAATTGAAGACTTCTAGTGTGGCTAGAATGCTTGGTTTGAATTAGGGGTGAGCTTTTTTAATGTAATTGACCAATTTTCACTTTATAAATGAGATGGCCTAACGGCTAATGAGTGGTGCACGTTATAATTATTTATTGAAGACATTCTACTTATTAAGTGGCTTAATTGCCCCCATTTCGGCTGAGTTCGAATCCATGGATTGCCGCCCCTCCCAAGAATAAAGGATAGTAGGTTTTCTAACCTCATTATCGCAGGGATCATAAAATTAATAACTTATATATATATATATATATATTTTTTTTTTCTTTCTTTCTTTTTTACGAAAACAAAAATCTTATACAACAGAAAAGTGATTGTTTTCAGCAACATTGGTGTGTGTTGATAGTATGAGCAAAAAGAAATAAACAACTTGTGTGTAGGGTTCATTGAATTTAAGTTTCGACACATATCTCATTATAAATTTAGAGTTATCTTATTTTATAAAATATGATATTTGCAAATATAATTTCAATTGAGAAAATTAGTAATTTTACTAGATCAATTAATATGTATTCTCTTAATTGTTCAAAATTAAAAAAATATATAAAAAAATAATGCATTGTGTTTTGTCATTACCAAATTTTCTGTTCATTGGGTAAATTATGCTCACCACTTTAAGAAAAACTCACACTATCATGAAGTCTAGAAAAAGTTATATATACATTATCTTGTCCTTTCTTTTTTTTTTTTTAATCAAATTCTAATTAAACTGAGTTGATTAAGTTGTGCTAGCCTTATTTATAAACCAAATATATAACACTCAAATATTGGTTTATTAAATATAATATCCAATGAATACAAAAAGGAGAAATGCATATACAAACAACATTTAGACTAAACACAAAGCTGTTAAGCTTTGTACTTAGACAACATGGGAGTCCACAATAAAATAATAACAACTGTTAATGCCTGAATTCTTGGATGATAATGGAGGTGATGGACATGCATTGTGACCTTTTGTTAGTGGCGGTCCACGCAGGAAAGGATTATCCTCGTAGCCTCTATTGTTGAATGTTGCAAATTTTGCAATCATTTTTGGGGTCTTTCCATACAAGTTATTGTGTGCCATAGTGAAAACCTCTAGTTGGTGCAATTGAGTAAGCTGAGTAGGAATTTTCCCATCTAAGTTGTTGTATGAAAGATCCAAACTCTCAATTTCCTTGAAGTTTGAAAAATTTGATGGGATTGGCCTTGTCAAGTTGTTGTAGGATAGGTTTAGCACTTTAATTATGCTAAGATTTCCAAGTTCTAGTGGAATCTCTCTCATTGAATTGTTACGGGAAAGAACGATTTCAGACATGTAGGAGAGTAGTCTTCCTTCACAGGAATAAGAAAAGCTCTTTGTCGTAAACTCTATATGTGTTTGAAAAATGTATTCATTAACCAAAGGAGAACTTATCTAAAACATATCAGAGGTATGTATTTTATTCCTAGTGCTTCCAAATCTTAGGCAAGGGGAATATGACTAGATAGGCAGTTGTAAGATAAATCTATCGAACTTATTTTGTCCAATGTGCACATTTGAATTTAGGCAAAATAATAAATTATATAAAGCATAAGTGTGAAAACAAGAATTAAAAGTTAAGAAATGTAAACATTTTTGGATGTTAGGGAATGACCAAATGATGTTCCTTGTAAATTTTAGGATGTTAAGTAAAGGCTCTTTAAGGTTTGAAAAGAAATTGTGTTGTGATTGTAGGTCCATTACAAGACTTACATCTCTCCTGATTCCTCTGAGGCAAAGGACACTACAGTTGCTCCAACTTTTAATGTCTATAAATGCTAAAAACGATATATAATGATCTTTTTTATCTAATAAGTAAAGGAAATGTATGATATACAAGTAATTCTTGATCTCATGGACAAATGACATTTCCTTTTTTATTACTAATCGATCAAGTAATATTTGAAACTAGTTTGTGGGACCATATTAAATAAATCTTTTTAATTAAGTGAAACACTTAGTCTTTGTTTTTATAGTAAATTAACTATTTGCATTTTTAGATAGAAGTATTAAGTTTTAAAAATTACTTGGTTTATAAAAATATAATTTATAAAAAAATAATAATATTATTAAAAAACATAAATATGTAATGTGAAATATTATTTTTTTTTATACAATGAGAAAAATATAAGTCTAATATAATATTATATAATATATTCAAGACCTCATATGCATTTTATATAAATAGTTACAAAATTTTGAAAAATTATGATTTACTTAATTTAATAAAATAATACTCCAATGACCTCACATTTCAAGGTATTTAAAAAAGATGCTAAAAATAAGAAATCCCTAACTTGAACTTAATGCAGAGAGACATTATTAAATGAAACTTATTAGTGAATATAAACAGTAAAATTCATATTAATGCTTAATGTATATTAAAAGAGATGTCGCTATAGAAACTTCAACTTGATCCAAGAAACTTGGGCCTAGGGAGGTTTACTTGTGGCAATGAATCAAGATAAGGATGGATTAAAAACAAAAACAAAAACAAAACTAGGATTTATACCTCCTACAGCCACAAACCTTGTGATCTCATTTCTCCTTAAAACTAAAAAATCATAAGCAAACTTAACATTATTGTCTCAAACTAAATCATTTATGTATGATATATCCCTCAATTTCTCAAAAATTAAGATTGGTAGAAAAATTATATCTAAGTATTCACATTTATTGATCTTTTTAGTTGTTTGTGTTTAAAATTTAACTACTTAAGAGATGAAAACCCTTTAAGAAATGACAAAATGCTACTATTCAAGTTATTAAAACTCAGATCAAGGGAGTGTAGATTGCTTAACCTCAATACTCCTTTGTCATCATTCGAAAGGGAGATTGATATATATTTGATCTTTAGTAAAACTAACAACAAAAAGTATTAACAGGAGAGAGGATGAGTGGATGTGATTAGAAGTATAATAACCTTTTAAATTATAAATAAATATCAAAATAATATAGTAACAAAAAATTAAATTTTATCCCTTATGTAAAATAATAACAAGTTGAGTCTTAGTATACACCACCTTTCAGCAAAGTAAAAATACTAAAAAAAACAAAATCTTATCTCACCCCAAAACAATCATTTTCTAGATATAATTTTTTCAAATCCAATAAATAATTCAAATTTGAGTATATGTAATGATATACTATGTGAGGAAAGAGATATAATCTCTTATTATTATTTTTTTTGAAAGGTAGAACATTTATTAAATTTGAAAAATTATCATTAAAAAAATAAAAATAGAAATAATATTAATAAATTTTATAATTAATTGAAATACTTTTATTAAAATTTTCTTATTTCATTGTTAGTTACTTTATTTTATTTTTTTTAATCTTGTTAGCCTCTCTTTAAAAAAAAAAAAAAAACAAACATGCCACCAATAATTTTTTTTGATAAAATGAATTATATTGTAATCTTATATATTTGTTAAAGTCTTAAAATTAAAAATATAGCTTAAGAGTTCTCTTTGTTTTTTTTTTTTTTTTGTAAGAGTTTTTTCCCTATAATTTTAAAATTTTATTTGTGAGTTAGTCTTTTGTTTTAAAATTTGTTAATTTTTGCAAAAGATTCAAAAATAGAAATAATCAATAATTCAAAATGATTCTTTTAGCTTCTCCTTATTTCAACTAGATATAAAAGTAATTTTTTCTCATTTTTTATAATAAAATTTACTTTAATTGTCTCTTTATATATTTTTGTAAAAGTATAACATATTTGAAAAAAAAAAAAGCCTTATTTTTATAACTGCATATAGGTATGGTTACCAAGAGTCTTATCTTGAATGTCAACTATTCCTTTTAATATGTTGGGGGATAGATCCAATGATTTTAGAGATAAAAAGCCACGATTACAAGATGCTCTCTTTGATTTCATTCCAACCTAAACTAAGAGACTCTAAATAGGCAAGTCTTGATAGTTTAAGTGAGACGAGCATGACATCATGCATAATTTTACAATTTTCAAGTTGGTGAAGTGGTGGCAACTGTAAATTTTAAATTTTTTTCATTTTTTCCTTTTCGGTGAGGAGGCCCAATTACTTTAATTCTACATGGAATCTTGGGGCAGTCTTATGAATTCAAAGAATAGTTAATTAATCTAACTTCAAAAATTAAGATGTACCGTGTCATTCTGGTCCTCCCTTTACGTTTCATACGGGTCGTCTGATGGAAAATTGGTCTGCGGGGCATGGGCGTTTTTAATCTCATCGTGACTTGTTAGGGTCGAGCCGACTAAATTTGTGTGTAGACAAGCTCATTAAGAAATTGTGGATTGGCCCATTAGTTAGAGTTAGGACGGGTGCTGCAGGTCCCCACTCAACTGAGAAGCCTGCGAGTGCAAGAAGACCAACGATTTTTGGCGGCCCAAATGTTTTTCGGAACTCTGGCTTCCGAATTCAGCCCGAATCACCAAGATTTACAGATTGTGAGCGTTGACTTCTTTAAATTGAAAAGGGAGTTCTTTCGGGTTTGAAACAATCTTTAGTGTTTAGTTCCTTTTGCTCGAAAATAAAGAGGGTCTTGAACAGTTCCTTCGGTGGAACAAAACAGTAATCTTGATTTTGGTTTCAACCCAACTGATTATTCTTCAAACCAATTGTCTTTACCTGCATTTTGGTATTACGCATACTCTGCCTTCTGCATCACGTATCTATAATTACGAGGCAACTTGATTTCTGTTTGTTTATAGGAGTTTAATCGAGAAGAAACTTTAGCTTGGGTGTACCTCTTTGTGAGTGTTAGGTGCGCAGGGAGAGATTGGTGCTTGGACATTGCCTTGTCCTCTCTGTGTTTTAGTTGTCTGGACAAGCAACCCTGAAGGCATATTTGTATGGCTGCCTTTCTTTTTTCATTTCTCTCTCTTTTTTTTTGTTTGCCCTCCAGGAATGTTTGTCCTCTGGACAAACAAATTATTTTTGTAAACATTTAAGCTACTTTAACAGTGTCTTGGATTTCATTTTCTCAAATCATGTTTTTCAGCTTCTACCGAATAATGTTCTTTGGACTGTGACTTACAATCTCAGTCAAAATATTGCCTCCTCCATATTGTCACGCACCGCGTAATTCTATCCCAAAATCGAGTTATTTAAAGAGATTTATTTCAGCCACCACTCTTAATTCTAGAATATGAATATGATGGAAACTTCTAAAATCTTGTAGATAAACCCCTTATTTCTTGTAGGATGTAGAGTTAGTTAGAATACTTTAGAAGGAGGATAGTAATAGTTAGATCAAATATATCATAACTCTTCTGTGAGAAGGTGAACAACTATATATAACTTTAGGGTAGACACCAAAAAATTAAGTATCAATATAATATTCTCCAAGTTCTCCATATCTCTTGTGTGTTTTTTTCTATCTTTTGCTAGCAGCATTTTAGCTCTCAGAGAAGGCTGAACTAGCATTCGGGTCTAGCAAATTGCTAGTGCTGCACAGGTCGTTGGGTGATCAAGACCAAGTCCGTGACAAGTGGTATCAGAGCAAAGGGTTCTACAAGCAGCAAGCACACTTAGTTGATAAGGATGGTTGGTCCACACAGTGAGACTACCCACGTGGTTGACGAAGCGAAGAAGCAACCGAAAAGAGGGAGATCAAAGTCGAGGGACGTCTTGGAAGACACCAACGCAAGGCTCGTAAAGGTGGAACTTGCCATGGCTGATGAGTAGGAGAAGTTTGAGGTAGTAGACCAACGCATTGACGAGCTCGAGAAGGAGAATGAAGAGCTTTGTGAGGAGTTGCAAGGTGCCTTAAATTAGGCCATGTCAAGGTGTCTAGACCAAGTGAAGACCTTGGAGGAATCCCTCCATCGTGAGGTTAGGATGCTAAAGGAAGAGCTTGAGAGTGTCTTTAATGAGTTGAAGGAGACCAAGGATGAGTTAGTCCTTTGCAAAAAGGCAATTGCTCAAAGTGGGAGCATCGCCTTACCAACAGTAGTCGCAGCTCCTTCAAAGGTGTATGTCCCAAGACCCAAGGTGTATAATGGGTCGAGGAACGCAAAGGAGGTTGATAATTTTTTGTGGAGCTTGGAACAATACTTCAAGGCACTTGGCGTCACGGAGGATGTCAAGAAGATTGATAATGCTACCTTATACCTCGTGGATATCGCAATGGTATGGTGGAGAAGGAGGTATGATGACATTGAAAGAGGAACTTACATCATTAACACATGGGACGAGTTCAAGAAAGAGCTCAAACGGCAATTCTATCCGGAGAATGCCGAGGAAGAGGCGAGAGCGAAGTTAAGGCATATTCAACAAAGGGGAAACATACGAGAGTACGTGAAGGAATTCTCCCAAGTGTTGCTGGAAATTCCTGGCTATCCTGACAAGGAGACGTTCTTTGCATTCAAGGATGGCTTACAAAATTGGGCGAAGATGGAGATCCAAAGACATGGTGTTCAAGATCTCGTAACCACTATTTCCATTGCCGAATCACTAATCGAGTTCAGAAAGTCCGAAAAGCCCAAGTCTCAAAAGGATAAGGCTGGCAAGGGAAAGAGTGGAGAAGAGAGTTCTTCGAACAAAGGGCGTTTTCACAAGTTTAACGTGCTTAAGGAAGGGAGGAACACCAAGGAGGGTTAAAATAGTGACAGGCCTCCTCTCAAGTGCTACTTTTGCGACGGGCCGCACAAAACAAGGGATTGCCAAAAAAAAGCCAAGCTTTCTGCCTTAATTGAAGAAAGAGAGGAGACGAGGATGGGATCCTTACAAATCCTTAATGCCATCAAAGCCAAGGTTGAAGTGCCCAAGGTCGAGAAGAAAGGATGGTTATACGTGGAAACCAAGGTGAGTAACCAAGTGGTTAAAGTCTTAATAGATACCGGAGCTTCCAACAACTTCCTTCAAGAAAGGGAAGCAAGGCGATTGGGCGTTAAATACAGCAAGGAGCAAGGATGACTCAAGGTTGTAAATTCGGAGCCAAAGTCAATTTTTGGCATTGCTCATGACGTAGAGGTACGTATGGGTGAATGGTGTGGTCTTGTAGACTTTTCTATTATGCCAATGGATGATTATCCAATTGTGCTTGGTATGGAGTTTATGGACCGCATTAAGGCCATGCCTATCCCCTTTGCCAATACAATGTGCATCTTGGAGAAGGGCAATACATGCATGGTGCCCTTGGCTAGGTAGACTAGCCTTCAATCTAGGTAAATTTCGGTTATGCAACTCTCGAAAGGTGTCAAGAAGTCGCAACCCACCTTTATTGTATCCTTGAAGGATGGAAAGGATACGCCTTCGTCAAATGTCCTACCAAAGCAAGTCTCTCACGTCCTAGAGGAGTTTAAGGACGTGATGCCTCCAAAATTGCCAAATAAGCTTCCACCTAAATGTAAGATGGACCATAAGATAGAATTGGTCCTTAGTGCAAGACCACCTGTTGCGGTGCCTTACCGAATGGCACCCTCGGAGTTGGAGAAACTCAGGAGGCAACTTAAGGAGCTGTTGGATGCAGGCTACATTCAACCGTCAAAAGCTCCATATGGTGCACCTGTGCTTTTCCAAAAGAAACATGACGGGTCACTTCGGTTGTGTGTCAACTATCGAGCGCTCAACAAAATAACCGTGAAGAACAAATATCCCATTCCATTGATAGCTAACTTGTTTAATGAGTTAGGTGAAGCGCAGTGGTTCACGAACTTGGATTTGAGATAGAGATATTACCAAGTGAGGATTGCAGAAGGAGATGAGCCAAAGACCGCTTGTGTTACGAGGTATGGCTCCTTTGAGTTCTTGGTTATGCCATTTGGACTTATTAATACTCCTGCCACGTTCTGCACTCTTATGCATCGAGTTTTCAAGTCATTTTTGGATAAGTTTATTGTAGTGTATTTGGATGATATCGTTGTCTATAGTAAGACATTGGATGAGCATATTGAACATCTACGACAGGTTTTCCAAGTACTAAGAGAGCACCAGCTGTACGTGAAGAGGGAGAAATGTACCTTTGCTCAACAAGAGGTCACATTCTTAGGGCACATCATCGGCAGAGGCAAACTATGGATGGACAAGTCTAAGGTGCAAGCTATCCATGATTGGGAGCCACCAAAAAAGGTGACTGAGGTACGATCCTTCTTAGACCTCGTTAATTATTACAGAAGATTTATAAAAGGCTACTCCTCTATTGCGACTCCGCTTACTGATTTATTGAAGAAGAATAGACCATGAAGTTGGGATGCTAAATGTCAAAGAGCATTTGACATGCTCAAGCAAGCTGTGGCTGACGAGCTAGTGTTAGCTCTCCCCAATCACACCAAACCATATGAGGTACAGACCAATATTTCGGATTTTGCAATCGGTGGTGTGTTAATGCAGGAGGGGCATCCCATTACGTATGAGAGCTGCAAGCTCAATGAAACCAAGCGCTGCTATACAGTCTAGGAGAAGGAGATTACTGCAGTGGTGCATTGCCTACGAATGTGGAGGCATTATTTGTTGGGGTCCAAGTTCGTCGTGAAGACGGATAACATTGCCACAAGTTACTTCCTCAATCAAAAGAAGTTGACGCCAAAGCAAGTGAGGTGGCAAGCGTTCTTGGCAGAATTCGATTTTGTGATGGAGTATAAGCCGACCAAGGCTAACTTGGTGGTCGATGTATTGAGTAGAAAGACCGAACTAGCTGCCATCACAAGTCCAAACTTCCCGTTGGTCGAACAAGTGAAGGATGGATTAGAGCACGACCTACAAGCCAAGAGTTTGAAGGAATTGGCAAGTAATGGGAAGACACGCTAGTTTTGGCTTGTAGACGGATTGCTCACTACCAAGGGCAATAGAGTTTACATGCCAAAGTGGCAAAGATTGAGGAAGGCGATCATTAAGGAGTGCCATGACTCGAAATAGGCAGGACATCCAGGTATACGTCGTATGTTGGTACTTGTAGAGCGAGCATATTATTGGCCACAGATGCGAAATAACATTGAGCTCTATGTAAAGACGTGTCTAGTATGCCAACAAAATAAGGTGGAACAACACCAATCGTCGGGATTGCTGAAACCCCTACCTATTCCGGAGAAGTCATGAGAAAGTGTTTTGATGAATTTCATCATATATCTACCGAAGTTGGATGGATATACCAACATCATGGTAGTGGTAGACAGATTCAGCAAGTATAGTGTATTCATCCCCGTACCCTCAAAGTTTACAGCTGAGGATGTAGCACGCTTATTCTTCAAGTATGTGGTGAAATACTAGGGTATCTCCAAAACAATTGTTAGTGACCGAGATACTCGCTTCACCAGGAAGTTTTGAATAGAGTTATTCAAGCTGATGGGGTCTAAACTCAACTTCTCCACAAACTTTCATCCCCAAACTGATGGTCAAATCGAAAGGGTGAATGCCTTGTTAGAGCTATTCTTAAAGTATTACGTAAGTGTCAACCAGAGTGATTGGGCTAAGTTGCTTGACATAGCCCAATTCTCATACAATATACAAAAAAGCGAGTCAATTGGAGTTAATCCGTTCGAGGTTGTTACGAGACTACAATTATTGACTCTACACACATTGGCGGTTGGCTACAAAGGGCCTAGTCCTACTGCATTCAAGTTTGTCAAGGGTTGACATGAGAAGTCCGGCATGGCACGAGCACACTTGGCTAAGGCTTTCAAGCGGATGAAGAAATGGGCCGATAACAAGAGGAGACACTTGGAGTTTGAAGAAGAAGATTTGGTGATGGTGAAACTCCTTCCCCATCAAAGCCGAAAGTTTGCTAAGGTGCATAAGAGTCTAGTGAGGCGTTACGAGGAACCTTTCTTAGTGAAGAAAAAGATTGGCAAACTAACTTACTAATTAACTCTACCGTCACACCTAGAGATGCATTCAGTTTTCCACGTTAGCTTGCTAAAATCTTACCATCCAGATAAGGAGGAGCCGAGTAGGGGCAAGTCAAAGAGGGGCCCCTACAGCCATAACGGCCATGCCAGATCACGACGTAGAGGAAATATTGGCGCATCGTGTCATTCCAAGGAGAGGCAACCATCCGAGTTATATTGAGTACTTTGTGAACTGAAAAGGGTTGCCTAATAGCGATGCAAGTTGGGAACACGAGCTGACCTTATGGAGCAACGTCGATGTGATTGAGACATACAAGAAGAACGCGACGAGGGCGTTGCCAGATTGAGTGGGGGAGAATGTCACGCACTGCGTAATTCTATCACAAAATCGAGCTATTTAAAGAGATTTATTCCAGCCACCACTCCTAATTCTAGAACATAGTAGAATTCTCTAGAATTTTATAGATAAATCCTTTATTTTCTTGTATGACGTAGAATTACCTAGAATATTCTAAAAGGAGGATAGCAACTATTAGATCAAATAGATCCTGACTCTTCGTTGAGGAGGTGAATAACTATATATAGTTTTAGGAATTTCATTTGTAAATATCAAGAAATCAAATATCAATATAGTATTCTCCAAATTCTCCATATCTCTTATGTATTTCTTTCTATTTTTTGCTAGCAACATTCTAACTTTCGAAAAATGCTGAACTAGTATTCGGATCCAGCGAATTACTAGTACCGCACGAGTTGTTGGGTGATCAAGACCAAGTTCGTGATAATATGCAGGGGGCAAGTTGTTGGACAATGGAGTTTGGAAGTCAAGAAACAATAAACTGGAAATATAGTTTACAACATTAGCAATGTTAGGTGTGGTATCTGTTATTATTATTATATCCATCTTTTATAAGAAATGTCCAAATATTAGTTAAGAAACGTTGATATAGCGTGATTCGGGGACATGTTTTTGTCAGACTTAGGAAGATGTTCTTTTACCCCACAGATCTAGGTATGTATCTTGTATAAGTTTTGAGTGTGGACACAGTTTTGTGTTTTTGGTTCATTCTATAAGTTGGTTGTTTTTCATCCGGTGCAGTCTGATTCTTGGGAGGATGGATTTGAAGAACTCTTTATAAACAATTAATAGTATTGGTGAAAGCATCAGATGTTGAAGAAAATGTGTGCCAAGTCATTGAGCCTTCAGCTAGCATATAAATGTTTATCTACTGAAATAAAAGAAAATAAAAGCGAAGCTTTTTATGCTTTGCAGTCATCTTGAAACTCAAAGGAAATGATACCCGAACTCTATCTGCAGGTATGAACGAGGCTGGATTGGCAGATTTTGTTGTTCGAGCTGTCAACTCCTGCCATCTGCTTCTTCACCCCGTACGTTATGAAAGAGTTGCTTGGACAAAATGTTGCAGAACTAACCATTTCATGTCTCCCTTCCCCTCTCTATCTTTAAGAATTCCTGGTGCAGCATTAACTAGTGGAAGCACACTTTTTCAATGAACTGCAAAAGACAGTAAATCTATGTTCCATTTCCATTAGCTTATATGGCACACTTTATGTTTGAAGGTCTGAGACAGAGTTTAAACTTCGATTTACATATTGTGGATGAAATTGCAGTGAGACGGGCCTCCGAACTCTTGAACTAGATGAGTATCAAGCGAAGATTGCTACACAAGAAGGGTAAACTCTCTAGTCGGCCGAAATCCATTATTTCCTGTTTGTTAAAATCTTCTGATGTGCAGTCCCATGCTTGTCCGTACTATCCTCGGCTTCATTTCCAGGTTCTTGTTTTTGTTATTCTCTCATTCGTGATCCTCTGACCCTCTTTATTTCTATATCCATAATTTAATCAAATCAATCTCTCCTAGCTGGAGTTGCAAGTTGGAGACGGTTCAGGTCAGACCTTATTTTGAATTGCAATACCATATCTGCCCAAAACCATGCACAAACATGTGATCCTTTCTCTTCTTGCTTCCAAGGTTACCCTTATACTCTTTCCAATCATGTTTCCCTTGGTAAATTTCTCTAACTCTCTCTTTTCAATGTCTGTTCATACTCGTACAGTTGTAGTGCAATGACATTAATTGACATAGTTCATAAAAGTTCAAAAAATTAGCATCAAAGCAAACACAATTATTTTCTGCAGAAACTCAAAAGCCCAGTTTTCCAGTGTAATCCCTGAAAAAAGTCAAAAGTCCCTTTGCAGTTTTCCAAATGAATGGCACCTCTATTTGACCCCCAATATTCATTGTTTGAACAGTTTCTGAGAGCTTAGTATTACCATTTTGAGCTACCTAGTCACTTCTGACTTCTGCATACTACATTGTTCATAAATTTTGTGTCAAAAGTAGCATTATGTTTATATGTAAGCTTCGGATACCATTAAACTTGCCCAAAGTGATGTAGGATATTGTTCATGCATTTACTGATGCCAGTCCATGAGGAGCCCTAAAGCATGCTTAAGGCATTCAAATATTTGTAGGAATTGGCGGCGATTGACTGGCAGATGTATCAAAGGTAATCCATGCCAAACTTCTCCTTTTCTGCTCCAATCAAGCTGGCACATGTTCTGAAAATCTTCGTTATTCTTTTTCTTGTTTCGATTTGTTTTGTACACCTCTTTTGGCAAATCACTGCAACAGCTTACTCAGTAAGTGATAATCTCTTTTACAACACATTAGTATCTTTTATAGGCTTTCTGGAAATGTTATTGTTTATGAGAATTGCTACTTGCTCATTCAATGAATCCTTTCTGGCACTAAGTAAATAGAATTTATTTGAAATTTTACTCATATTGTTAGAACATGAGGATAGAAATGTTGTTTTATCTTTTTGCTCTTTTATTTTTCTTCTATCTTCCTTTTATTTCCTTTTCTCATTTCTTTTCCCCTCTAGATCCCTAGGTATTGGGTGTGATCAGTGCTTGACATCCCTTCATCTTCTTCAATAATCAACTTCTGCTAAACTACCAACCCAACCACAGCTTGGATTGCTTTCCTCGCTATATGTAGAAAATTGTTTGGATGCATCATTGAGGGAACCTGTATTATGTTGTGTCAGATAAGTCTTTGTTTCTGAATGACTATGTACCTTTTTTTTTTTTGGTTCTTGTTTGGCAGTATGTTCTCATGCAGTGTCAGCAAGCTTCTTGGTATAGATGTGAGCAAGCTCATTATTTTCTTGTTTCCTTGCATTTTGCAGAGTGTGTTATTCGAGTTATCAACTCCTTCCACCATTTTCTTTACAAGGCCCTTTATGAGATATACTAAACATTCCAATGATGGAGACTTGCTCTCACTCTCTCTCACACACACGGGGTTGTCCTCAATTATGATGATGCAAATTTTGTGAGTGCTAACTAATCTTTTGTGCTTCTTTTCCTAATTTTTTTTATTTTCTTTGCATATTTATATTTTGCTTATACAAATTTAATTGTATTGTTATCATTTTTATTTTTAGATGACAAACTCCTTTTCTTAAAATTACTTATATCATTCTAGTTGTTTGCTATGAGACCCAAATTGGCTTAAAATCTTTAGTTAAGAAGAATTTAGGGCAAGTAAATTTCACATCAAACTTAGTTCGTGATAAGATGGAATGATGAGAAAAATTTATAAAATTAATATTAAATTTAAAATTAAAATATTATTATCATTATGTTTTAAGAATTTTTTTTTTTTTTGATAAGTAGTAATCTAAAATTTGGAGTTAAAAACAGAATAACAGAAAATGTCAACGTTTTCGATTAACTTAATGTCATGCAAATTCCAATGGTGCTTCTTGTGGTCAGCTTAAGCCGAAAAAATGGTGGGTTCTGGCGAGAAAAACAGAGAAAGAAATTTGTCTTTTGAAGATTACTTTCTGAGATTTATAGGGCATTGAATAATTTGCATTATATTTCATCGCGTGAGGTCAAGGCATATATGATGTTCTTTTGCGTGATTGCAGGTGCTGCTGGACTCACAGTTGAGTGTCAGTGCATATCAGGCATGATTCAGATGTCGTTTTTGGTGATCATCAGGTAGATTATGATGCTGAGGATTCATGTTGCTTATGTTGCAAAGTTCAGGTAGTTTCTTTCAACTTGGTTCTAAGTGAGATCCTTGTTCTGTACTGTTGCATTCTATGTGATATAAAATAACTGTATGTCGTCAGACCTAGAGAAGGAGGCACTCTGGGGAATTTGACCAGAATCCACTTCAGAGCTATTTGACAAGCTGTAAACTTATCTGCGTTTGATGTTTTTCTGCTCAGGTAAGAGTGGGAATGATTAACTGAAATCATTGAACTCGCTAGGCTGCCAATACAAAACCTCGTTTTTTAGTCCACATCAGTTATGAGTTATGAGTTCGAATCTCTTTATCCAAGTTATGGTTCACTTCACCAGATTGAAGGCAACAACCGGGGAGCTCATAGGCTCAAGATGTCTCTTCCAGATAATATTAATCAATCTGGACCATCACAGATAAAAAAATTGAGTGATGAATTACATAATTTATCCCTGAATGCAACACTGCTTTTGGAAATATAAAAAGTGTACTCTTCTGTTTGCCGTTTGTTTCACTGACATCATGGCTGAGTGGCTGCATAGAATAATGGAACCTTGGGGATAATACTGTCCCCATCCCTTGTGTGCTTGTCAATTTTTATCCTATAGAATCTGCTGACCCTACTGGAGAAAAGGATCACTAACAAGTAACACCACCAAAAAAAAAAAAATGGGGAAAAAGGAAAAAAATCATTTTATGGCAATTAACGATGATAATTTTAGCAGACACTATTACTGGACCTTACTATATACCATGCTGTCTGGCTGCGGGAGTGCCTGGTTGGGGTCGTGTTTCTCAAGGCGCATATCACTTGGGGGTTTGGGGCTTTTCTTCTACTTTATTTCTATTGGAATATGGTCAACTTGCATATGATAATTGAGTTCATTGCCTGGTCAAATTTTGAGAATAAGACCCAACCGATCTTTGTCTGTTCCATTGCATTGCCGACTAATACTTATTTATTATAACAATGCCAAGATGGCATAAAAAGCCGTATACACAATAGCCCTTTATAGCGGTTAAAGCTGCCACAAGGGCTTGCAGTCTTTTCGTTGAAAGTAAGAGTATTGTCTGTCTAAGTCTGTGGAATAAATTGAGCTCATAGTACCGAGAGAAGGAGGAATTCTCCCAGTGAAAAACACGTTTAAAATGTATAGGTTTGCAAGATGTTTTCCAATTTGTGCTGGAACAGGGCGGCGTGAGCAGTTCTCAGAGATGTCCAAGTTTATTAAACTCGCATGAGTATGACTTGACGAACGGAGTTGTCCTGAAAGAGAACTATTGACCAAGCGGAGTGCATACAAGTACGTGTTGTTCTCTTTCTAACAACCAATAAAGCAAGAAGCTTTTTACTGATAATTGAAACATTACTAATTTCTGTCACTACTCACGTGACATTTTGGATAGATACAATTTTTTTTTATTGTCAAATTGAGTTCCAAAGTTTAAATTTTTTCATTTTGTTACTATATATTCTAAATATAAATCTAATTTTAAAAATTTTTTGAATTATTATTCAAATTGACAAAATTTGAGAGCTCATTATTCAATTAGAAAAGTTTTAAACATTCAAAATCTAAAAAAACAAGAAAATGATTTGTGTGCCTACCCAAATTGTCACATTACCTGGATGTTAGTATCGCAGAGGAATAGTGATGACAACTGCAAATTGATTTAACTCGATTAAATTGAAAAAATATACGATCTAGGTTGATAAAATTCGTAGAATTGTTGATATAAATTTATATTTATATGAAAGAAAAAGCGATTGTTGAAGAATATATAAAAGATTGGAAAAACTAAATTTACCTTTACTAGTGTATCTACAAACACAAAATTTGCCTAATGAAGAAGTGATTACAAATATGGGAAAATAATTAATTATATGAAGCACAATCGTGAAGCAAGAATTAGAAGTTAATATGTGTCAGCTTTCCGGAAGGTTAACAGCTACCTTGACCAAATAATATTCCTCGTAGATTGTTGGATCTTAAGTGAAGATTGTAACTCCAGCACGTGGCCTGCAGTTGTCCTGATTCCTTGGAGAAAAAGCGCAGTTATATTGCTCCAACTTTTAGTTTCTGCGAAGGCTTAAAAAAATAAAATACAATGTGTTATCTTTTTCTGATAAGTACAAGAAATTTATCAGATATATGTAACTCTTGATCTCGTGAGTATAAGACACTTTCTATATTCTTTTTTCTAGTTCTAATCGGTCAAGTGACATTTCAAACTAGTTTACGGGACCGTATTAAATAAACATTTCCAATGTTATGTCCGGCTTATTGGCATAGATTTTGTTCTTGAGCAATGCCATGCAAGTGCAGTACTTTGTTTTTGTCATAAATATTTCAAGGAGAGTCCCGACTTTTTTTTTTTCCATTACTATTTCGTATATTCCAAATTCTCATCAAAATATAGGGATAAATTTGTGCGTGGTGACCCAAATTATACACCATTTTCCTAACTTTTTTTATAGGCCGACCCTCCCTAATCAAACTTTGTGAAAGCATACTTATTTCGTAAACTAAACCAACAATTAAGTTTTTCTAGGTTAAAAGGATTAGGCCATGAAAACTCCATATAGTTTGCCGAAGCATAAGCCGAGGAGACAACACGAAACAAGACATTGATAGTAAAGCTAATTTCTTTGCTTAGCACATCCTTTCTTTTATCCAAAATGTAATAGATAGAATACAAGACATTGAAGACTTTGTGAGCGAAGAATATAATTCAAAATTATGTCTTTAGGAACTCAAGTTCTTGTAGATTTGTTAGCATAGTCATTTGATTCATTATTCAAATAATGTTTGTTATCCCTCAATGTTTTGTTGTGGTTATATCTCATATATTCAGAAAAGGTAATGGACACTTTTTTTCGTGGCACTGAAGTTCATTCATTAATGAAGTAAAATTGAGACATCATTGTGGCATGTGGCCACACAAAAGGAGGATCTACCTCCCTCACAATAGTGGTTCCAAAGTGAGTCTCTTCCAACTTAGTTACAGCATATCGAATTTGGAACTCACGGGTTCGGTCACCTTAAATCCCTTTATGTTTTAGGGAGGGCAAAACTATAGGAATTTAGACCCCAGGCAAAGCTAGAAAAAGCACAACGAATTAGAACCAAACTCTCAATTCAAGTGGTCTAAGATAGGTATTGGAGTTTACTCGCACACAGATAAAAGAATAAAATTTTGATGTGTATACATTAAATCAAATATTACTTTAATATTATTTTATAAATTTTTATCTCCATAGTCTACAATTGTTCTTATTTCTTGTATCCGTTAAACTTTCAAAAAATTTATATCATTGTTCATAACTTTGCGCGCAAATCGATATTTTATATTAAGAATTTACCTACAAATTCATTTAAGAGAATAGACACAATCAAATATACTAGGATAAAAAATAGTAAAATTGAGTGCAATTGATAATTTTCAACATCAAATAAGTGACCTTTTGAAAAAAAAAAAACAGAGAACAAAATAAAATAACTGACTATCGTCTCCCACTCCCGCTCATTCTGTCTTGCGTAACAGCTCTGTGTGATGTGTGTAAATGAGTTTCAATTGTGAGAACCGAGGGACAATCATGTCCGCTTAGCTGCAGAGGAACTTGATGGCAGCATAGGAGGAGGAGGGGGGCTTGAGGTAGTAATGGTGGTGGTGTTGGCGATAGCAATAGAGGAATTAGGAAGCTGCTTTGGAGTTCTTTCCCCTCCCCTTATTGTTGTCTTGCAAGTTTTGTGGAAAATAACTTCTGCATTCTAAAAGTGAAAGATGTTTAATGAAAAAAATAAGCATATTTTCCATTAATTTGTAAAAGATTTTCTTTTGAACATGGTTTTACATTGTACCAAATATTAAAAAAAAGAAAAATATTTTACATAAAATAAACTGACTTTAATTCTATAATATTCTTTCTTTAAAGTAACTATTATTTTTCTCAATTTTAATCTCTTTTAATTTAACATTTCTTGTATTTTTAAAATATCTTTCAATTTATAAATATGAAATATATAGAAGTTGAGGGGTGGTACCCTCACATTGTCATTATATATTATATATACTATAATATAACTAACTTTTCATTTAACTTGTGGAACGTATTTAGGTCATTTATGGTTAAGCAAATGGTGTATTTTTAAAAATTATTTATTTATTATTTTTTTCCACTTATAAAATTTGACCCCACTAAAAAAACATAATACATAATAATATAGGAGTTTTTTTAATATTATTTAATAAATTTTTAAATTTTTCAAAAATTTATGTCTTTTTTTATAATTTTGCACTACACATTGTTGCTTTATGTTAAGAATTTACGTACAGATTTATTGCATAGATCTACACAAAAAATAAACACAATCAAATATGTTAGAATAAAAAAACTAATAAAATTGAGTATAATTAATAATTTTAAACGTCTAATAAATGACTTAAAAAAATATCTCAAATAAGTATTAATTTAATTTTATTAATATTTGTCCATTTTAATATTTATTAATATATTTATTTTTGTAATAAATAAATATTTTATTGTATTTTTATATATGTAATAAAGTTATTATTTAATTTTTTTTTCTCAAAACTTTTAGAAAATATCAAATTTGATTGTAGAATTTATAATTTTTATTTATATTTTAATTTAATTAATTAACTTAAATTGTTAAGCAGGTAAATAATAAAAATATCAAATTATATTCTTCAAAGAAACTGCTTACCGAAGGGAAAGGAAAGGTTTGATTGTACAGTAGAATTAAAGGAAAAAGAAAGAAAGAAAGAAAGGAAATAGTAGATGCCTATTTCTGATTGGTCAAACTAGGTTGGCAAGGAAGCCGTTTGCATTGTATAAATCCGATTGCATCGCTAGCCAATTTAATGAGTCAATCGCCCTACCATTGACTATTGCTGGGCTTTTCAACCTGCAAGGCTCGAGCTAGGACAACCTTCTAGGTAGACCGAGCAACTTTGCCATGCAGGACTGGTACACTGAGGTGTCTTCCAAGGTCCTTGGTAATACGAAGACCCACCTCATTACTAATCCTACGAGCCAAAGCGTTAGAGACATTACTTGAAAGAACAGTTTTGACTTCTCCAAATTAACCAATTGACTGGAAATTTCACAAAAGTCATCCAAGCAGCTCCTAATAATTTGAATTTGCTGAACATTCGTTCCCAAATAAAACGATATCATCCGCAAAGAATAGGTGTGATAGCGGCAGCCCTTGCTTGAAGAGACCAATAAGTTTCCACGGATTTTTATTAACTGCTTGGTCAATGAGATTTGATAGCCATTCAATGCAGAGAACAAAGAGTTAAGGGGACAACAGATCTCCTTGCCGAATTCAACGAGAACGGATGAATTTCTCTAAAAGTAACCCATTTCAAAGATCCTGCATCCTAGAAGAAGTGACACATTTTATAATAAAACTGCTTGGAGTATAATATATGATTCATATTTCAAGTCTCTCATAACAACTGAAATTTTTAGGTAGAACGATTTCTTAACAAAACCCACCAAATCACCAAGAATACCGAGCTACTGGCTTTAACAAGGTCCAATTTGAGGACTATGCACGTCCTTTTTCCATGATTTCGTCTTAAAGTGTAAACTACCCCTTGTAGAATTGCTAACCAAGGAAGTAGCATTTTTGGCTGAGAGACAATCATTTTTGTACTAACTTTATGGGAAATATTGTAAAGATTATTGGCTGCAAATTCGTGATTTTTTAAAGGAACTTCAACTTTAGGAACCAGGGCAATATCTGCCTAGGGGGAGCTCCTTTTCATGGGAAACTTGTAGCACAATCTCAATGAGTGAAGGCCCCGTGGTCTTCCAAAATTCGGCCTAAAACAGGGCCTGATGGCCATCAAGTCTTGGGCTTTATAGGACCCAATATCAAATATTGCATTCTTGACTTCCTTCGCTGTGAAGGGCCTAGCCGAACCCTCAACTTGTCCAATATCTACTGCTAGAAAGTACCCTCTCGACAGTAGATTTTGAAATTCCACTATTTCAGCCAACCTTCATATAATTCTCCCAACCATCGGTTCCTATCTAATTGAAATTCTGAAAGCATAGCTCCCCATCTTTCTTCAAACATTGTAGTAGAATCAGCCTCATACACAATAGCCGTGAAGACTTCCTTCCTTCAACTCATCGTACCACGGGCACATCCCTAATTTTGAAAGAAACATCCTTGACTTTTCAGAAAACGTCCTTATCAAACGCCATTTACACTACTTATGTTGTATATTGTTGCTAGATACAGCCTCTATTGCAACTCCTATACTTGCACACTGATTGGTGACAATGCCTTCTAGCCTTTGGTCATTCATGCACTTTAGCCATGCTTTGAATACCCATATGTAGTTCTTCGTATTCTCCTTACTCACAACCGAGCAATATTAATTGCCCATGATGATTAATACCCACTAAAGGAGCAAACGGCATGTATTTGTTTACCAAGTATGTATTGTCGAGTGACACTACATCTACAAATACATGGAAGGCTGCCTTGCACCTCCCACCAGCCAAAACACATTTCTTAATGATCCATCATCATTAGAATCCACATAACCAAAACAAAACAAAAAAAAAAAAAAATCATGAGTCTTTTACTACATTATTTGAAACATATTCTACCTTGCCTGTACATCACCAACCTCTAGCTGTAATCTCCTATACTTATTTACGTAGTTCAAATAATTCTTTGACAAAGATGGCATCTCTTCAAACCCACCAACATCCACAACCACTGATCTCACACTTCTCGCAGGCTTGATTCTTGCAATGTCGCATTTTCAAGCTGCATTTTCATGTGCAGCAGCAGCATATATCCATTGGGTGTGCACGTCAGTTTATTTTGTTATTTTTCAATTGTCATCCCTCGTTCACACACACCATTGCTAAGCACTCAACTCAACCATTGGGCCTGGGTTTCAAATTTTTATTCCCCCTGCATTTGTGTGTGCTAGCATCAACACACACAAAAGTTTGATACTTTGCCTCCTTACCATCACCTCTTCGTAACCCACAGTTCACAACACTGATCCTCTCGCCTTCACGTATTTTTGGTAAAACTTATAAGCATCCTTTATAGATTCAAACTCCATCCCAACCTCTAGTTCTCCCTCTATCACCTATCTAGGCAATTCTCCTACATTAGCCCTTCTTCCGTTGCCATTATGGTCTCCTTGCAAGCCATGCTCTTGCAACGTTAGGCCTTCCATTAATTGTCGTCCTTCTCAGTTCATTACCCGCAATTGTTTGAGTTTGCATATGAAATAACTCGTAAAAATTGTAATACATTCTCATTATATGCATTAATTTTAGGCAAGGGGAGATTCATTAAACAACACGGGGATAAATTTGAATGGACTCACCTACCCAAGATAGCATTTTACTTCCCTAATGTAGAATAGTGTATGATACTGACATAACATTTGATACAACACAATTAGTTACAAATTAGCCTTTCATGTCTCAAAGGAATAAACCGAAGGATTTAATATATTGACTAAAAAGCACATTGACTTGATTTGACTCAAATAGATTTTACACTATATATAACAAATTTATATTATAAAAATAATATAAAGAAGATAAAATAAATATACAATATCTACCACTATAATTTTCATACTCTTTTTTTAATATTAAATTTTATTTGTATAGTATTAAGTACTTTTAGGTAGTTTTAAATGGTTTGAAACTCATTTTAGTGTAGCATTGTCCATAAAATAAATTCTAGACGCTCTAGTCGTCCAGAACTGTAGCCTATATTTTCTCTCCTTGGGTAAAATTACATGACAACACTACTAAAACGGTCATCAAAGATGAAGAAACACAAAAGTATAGAAAACTTTATATATGCAACACCGGAACTAAAGGACTTATTTTGTCATACCGTGTACACAAATACAACAATTTCTTTCCTTCAAGGTCCTAGATAAATCATAGAGAAAGTACCCTCTCCACAGTACAAATTGCGAAAAAAGTTATAAAAGCCCAGTTTCAAGATAGCTTCATCCGATTTCAACACATACTCTTGATTTTGCAATGCAGCAATTTTATTTTGGCGTTGTCAAAAGAGAGTAGACATATGAAAAAATTGTGTGTTTCGAGCACCCCAATAATCCAGTTGACTCTTGACTTCTGATACCAGGTCATCTCTTCTGCAACAAGAACTATATCCAGTTCATCTCGAAGCTGCCGTTCTAATCTCGAGAGGCCTTGGTTGAATTTTTCCTCCAGCCATATTTGACATCCATTAATCTACACAAGCAACGTTTTTTACGATAAAAGATAATACTAAAAACCACTTTGTTCTATTTGCACAGGATTTCTGTAAGTTGTTGCAGGGTATCATGATAATCAACCAATTTACTCCGAGTTTGCTCAACCACGTGTTGAAAGTTCTGATGCATCATCCAAGCCCCTTTAAAACAAAACGGACGCTGCACACGAAAAGGCTCATTCTGTCTAGATTGTTGAATAAGTAAGGGGCAGTGATCAAAATGGAGCTGGAGTAGATGTGAAACCAACACATCCGGCCACCTTCGCTGCCAAGGGACATTAGCTAGAGTGCGGTCCAACCTACAAGGGATTTACGAGCGTATTGTAAGGCCTGGATTACAAGTAAACTTTCGCCCAACAAATCCCAAGTCCATTAGCGCCAGCTCATTTATCAAACTAGCAGAGGACACCCATATGTCTAGACGTAGGTCTGCTCATTTTCTCATCCAGTGAAGCAATAACATTAAAATCGCCTGCTAGAAGCCACAATTCATTTATCGCAGCGTGCAGCTAGCACAAGCTTTCAAATAACTCCCTTCGCTTAAAAGTAATATAAATAGCATATATGGCAACAAAAAACTAAGGGTCAACCCTCAGCATCGAAACCTAGACATGGCAGAACTGAGGATCCTTCCTAATAAAGTTCAAATGCACCTCATCAGATTTCCGCAAGACCATTATTTCACCCCTAAACCAACGTGCCTCTTCCCTATAAAAACCAAAAAATCCAATAGACGTGCAAACACCAGCAGCGTTCTGACCACTAATCTGTGGCTCTATCAATAACACTATAAATGGGTCATGCGGTCAAAGGAACAACCTAAGAGCCTATAAAAACTCATCACTTGTAGCAGCATCATAAACGTTACAGACTAATAAAGTTATAAAATAATATAATGTAAAGAAAATAAATTAACTCCCAACGCAAAAGTGTTACCAAAATTACCCAACAACCATGGCATTTGATGCCTCTGGCGGAGGGTAATCAACTGTCATAAGCATTTACTAAGCCACTTGTGTAAAGCAATGTGGACCCTTCACATCGGCCTTAAAGTCTAGAAGGAAGCCAATGTCAGCAGCCTCTGCAGGCGTCAGGCCTAGCAGCAACTAAAATTGGAAACTGCGAAGCAATAAGTGGGCCTTGATTCTCAAGTAGAGCTCCAACCAAGTTCATACCAATATTTAAACCCAGTCCATGTCATAAGCCCCTTAATTGATGGTCCATTTTTTAAGACATAAAGGCTTCTCTGACATTGCATTCCAGTTGCCTGTTATCCTAGGATGACCACTTACATTCTTTGGACAAGTTCGCCTTGTCGTGTGTCCCTTCCATTTTATTATTTTCCTCATTCCTCAACCAAGAGGAACTAAGCGCCCCTAAATTAACGCTTACCACAAAGACAATGGAAGGCTTTGAGAGGAAAAGGAAAGCTATTAAGTAATAATTTTATTATACATATGAAACTGCAATGAAAAGATTTGCCTATTACAAAAATAGGCATATTAATGAATATCAAAATAAAAAGATATTAAATAGAATTAAATTAATATTTATTTGATTTTTTTAAAATCACTTATTTAATATTTAAAATTATCTATTGCAATCAATTTTACTAATTTTTTTTTATTTCATCATGTTTGATTGTGTCTAGTCTCTGTGTAGATCTAAGTAATGAATTTGTAAGTAAATTCTTAACATAAAACGTTAATGTATAGTGTCATAAGCGAAGATATAAATTTTTGAAAAATTTAAAGGGACACAAGAAATAAAAGTAATATAGACAATGAAGATAAAAATTTATTAAATAATATAAAAATAATATTTGATTTAATATGTAGATATCAAAGTTAACATGTCTATCTTATACTACTCAAAATAAGAATTTGGTGATAATTCAGTTTGCTATTTTCAACTTTGGCTTGGATTCGAATTCCCATAGTCATACCCCTCCTTTAAGGTGAGCAAACCAATTAGTTTTAAATTCAATACCTCATAAGTGAGTTGGAGAAGACCCACAAGTGACTCTTAAATTGGACTGCAGGAACAATAATTAACATCCCCGCAAATCTATTAGGAGACTACTGAGCAGAAATACTGGAACTTTGTTAGATTTATGTGATTAACATTTCTCAATTACTTATATCATGATTTTTTTTTTCTTTTTTTGAGCACACAAAAATGTTGCATGTTAATGATCACACTTGTGAGAGGTCAGGGGTCACACGGCGATAGCCTCATCCTCATCCAACCTTTCTCATAAGGAAGATTCATTATCTGAGCACAATTGTACCTGAATAGGTCTTCTCTTAATCAGTTTGGAACCTACAAAAAGAGAGAGAGAGAGAGAGAGAGAGGTCAGAGACAACGTTTGATTCTGGAACCCACTAGAGAGAGAGAGAGAGATAGGTCCAAGACAACGTTTATCACGATATATAATAAGACAAACAACTTAATGGACATTGAATTTCTGGATGGAAGTCACATTCAAATTGGGTGGCTTAGTAACATATAATAAGACGAACAACGTTTATCACGATATTCTTATACTATTTTGCTTGGTAACATCTCTGCGATATACGTATAAGAATAGTATAGAATATCAGACATGACGATATTCGTCACTACAGAAAGTGATGGGCAAACGGCAAGGACTTTTCGGGCTTGCCCGTGGACTGAGCTTGCTTGGTTACCCTTAAAAAGTTCACGGGAGAGATAATCTATGAAATGACTAATGTATATTAATGGAAATGAATGGTCCAGTCACGGTAGTCCAACTTGATCATTAGAGAGATACGTAAAAGATAAACATCACAAATAAAATTAAGATAATTTTGCTTTCTTCCATACAAATTTGTCATATCCTTATACCATATAAATTGCATAATAATATATAGATGAGGTATGGAGTATTTACTTATCAGAAACATGAGGACAATATGTCAATGTTGAGTGCAAAATTTAATTGGCGTTTAATCCAACCAGCCTAACGACAAAATTTTTAATCAATAAATATTTTTTTTGAACTAATTATATGAGATAATTTAATCTACATTTTTTTAATTATCTGGTTGCATTAAACTATAATATATTCTTTTAGTGTTCTCAACAAAAATACTATTTATAATATAATATAACATAATAATTTTTTGTAAATTATATGTTGAAAGAATTTTAAATTTTCTAAAAGCATTTATATGTGTATATGTGTGTGGTTTGTATCAAATATATATTTACGGTCATATTCACCTCTCAATCATTATCTTAACTTTTTAAGATTATATATATTTTCATATTTGTGTATATATTTTATCTAATTTTTTCTATAATTATATCTTTTAGGCCTAATTATTGCCAAGAGACTTTATTTTGATTCAATAAAAAATGAAGTTGATATTTTGAAAATTGTGGTGATAATTATTGTGGTGTGCCAAATTACCACAAAGCATGAGGATATGGATTCTTTAAAAACTATTGATCAATGTGTTCAAGAGATTGCATTGTGTAGAAGAAATTTGTCTAGTTGATTCTTATTTTTTTTAAATGTCACCTTGCATTTTGTTACAATTCATCCATTTAAAGTTCTTCACAACAATTCTTTGGACAATATAAAATAATATAATAATTTTTGTAAATTATGTTTAAAAAGTTTTAAATTTATTTAAAATGTTTATAATTGTGTGTGTGTTGTAAGAATTTTAAATCTATTTTAAATACTTGTACTTTTGTATGTATATTATTTCTGATAAATAGTTTATTGTCATATTCACTTTTTAGTCACAATTTTAACTTTTTAGAGTACATATACTTTCATATCGATGTATATATTTTATTAAATATGTGTTTTTAATATTATATCATTCAAGCCCAATTATTGTGATAAGATTTTGAAAACTATGGTGATAATTATCAGGATGCATCAAAACCAATTAATTTTAGCACAAAGCTTGTGGATATGGATTTTTCACAAACTATAGATCCATGTGTTTAAGAGATTTCAACCTGCAAAAGAAATTTGTTTGGATGATTTTTGTTTTCTTAATGATCTCATTGCATTTAGTTATAAAATATCCTCATAAAGTTCTTCACAAAATACTATTAACAATATAAAATAACATAATAGTTTTGCAAATTATATGTTGAACAAATTTTAAATCAATTTTAAATACTTGTATTTATGGATATATATTGTATCTAAGTAATATTTTATTATCATATTCACTTCTTATTTATAATTTTAACCATTTAGAGTATATATATTTTCATATCTATTTACATATTTTATCTGATATGTGTTTTTAGGACTATATTATTTAAGCCTAATTATTGTGATGAGATTTTGAAAACTATGGTGATCATTATCATGATGCATCATAACCAGTTAATTTTACCACAAGGCATGTGGATATGGATTCTTCACAAACTTTAGATCCATGCATTCAAGAGATTTCAACGTGTAGGAGAAATTTGTTTGATTGACTCTTGTTTTCTTAATTATTACGCTTCATTTAGCTATAAAATATCTTTTAAAAGTTCTTCATGAAATACTATTTATAATATAAAATAACATAATGATTTCTGTAAATTATATGTTGAAAGACTTTTAAATTTATTTAAAATATTTAAAGGTGTGTGTTGTAAACATTATTATAAATAGGATTTTATATTAATAGTTTAATAAAAAAAGTTATCATATGAAGACAAATGTTCAACTGCCTGAGCAGCAAGTATCCCATATCAGTCAAATGAAGTCACTTGAATGCTCGTGCAGCTTCAGGTAACCCTTAATAGCAAGAAGAACTTAAAGGCTCTTATCGATGTCTACTTATTAATAATCTTGGAAAGTTTGGAAAGTGTTTTTACCCAAAAGATTTAAATTTCATTTAACATTCCTCCTTATATGCCAAGAGCTTAATGGAAATTGTTGCATTGGGTACCCTTCAGAGTGTAGTGAGAGTCGTGAAACCATAGTGTTTTTTTTTTTCTGATCAATTTTATTTCTTTACAAGATCTAGGTTTTGATGGTTCTAGCAATTCTTTAAAGAAGACATCATTTTCTATTGTTGCATCAATAAAGCCTTCATGTAATGTCCTCTATTCTATGGTCTTTGTTGCCATTTTGGCTCTGGCCCTTTTTATCAAATTTTGAGCATGAAAATATTCGTATAAGAATAGTAGAAGAATATCAGACATGGCGATATTTGTCACTTCAGAAAGTGATGGGCAAACGACAAGGACTTTTGGTGCCTGTCCGTGGACTGAGCTTGCTTGGTTACCCTTAGAAGTCCATGAGAGAGATAATGTATGAAATGACTAATGTATATTAATGGAAATGAAGGGTCCAGCCATAGTAGTCCAACTTGATCCTTGAAGTGATATGAAAAAGATAAACATCACAAATAAAATTAAGATAATTGTGCTTTTATTCTACAAATTTGTCATATTCTTATATTATACAAACTGCATAATAATATATAGATGAGGGATGGAGAATTTACTTATCAGAAAACATGAGGATAGTATGTTAATACTGAGTGCAAAATTTAATTAGCTTTTTAATCCAATATGCCCAATAGCAAAATTTTTAATCAATAAATATATTTTATTCAACTAATTATATGAGATAATTTAATTTATATTTTTTTAGTTATTAGGTTGCATTAAGTTACAATATATTCTTTTAATGTTCTTAACAAAAAATACTATTTAGAATATAATATAACATAATAATTTTTTGTAAATTATTTGTTGAAAAAATTATAATTTTTTAAAAGGATTTATATGTCTATATGTGTGTGTATTGTATCTAATATATATTTGCTATCATTTTCACCTCTCAATCATAATCTTAACTTTTTAAGATTATATATATTTTCAAATTTGTACATATATTTTATCTAATATTTTTTAAAATTATATCTTTTATGCCTAATTACTGTAATAAGATTTTCTTTTGATTCAATCAAAAATGAAGTTGATATTTTGAAAATTGTTGTAATAATTACCGTGGTGTGCCACAACCAAATAATTTTGCCGCAAAGGATATGGACATGGATTCTTCACAAACTATAGATCCATGTGTTCAAGAGATTTCATTGTGTAGAAGAAATTTGTTTTGTTGATTCTTATTTTTTTTAAATATCATGTTACATTTAGTTATAATTCATCCATTTAGAGTTCTTCACAAAAATACTATTTACAATATGGAATAACATAATAAGTTTTGTAAATTATGTTTAAAAAATTTTAAATTTATTTAAAATACTTTTACTTATGTATGTATTTTGTATCTAATAAATAGTTTATTGTCATATTCACTTCTTAATCATAATTTTAACTTTTTAGAGCACATATATATATAAAATATTATTGAATATGTGTTTTTAATATTATATCATTTAAGTCCAATTATTGTGATAAGATTTTGAAAACTATGGTGATAATTATCAAGTTGCATCACAACCAATTAATTTTTACCACAAAGCATGTGGATATGGATTCTTCACAAACTATAGATCCATATGTTCAAGAGATTTCATTTTAAGAAAGTTTAATTGAGTGTTGGCATGTTTTATTATCCCTTCTTTCACACTTTGGTTGTGCATTGGTTCCATATGTTGTTATGCCATTTTTTTTTATCCCTTTTATAAAATTTTCCTCTTTTAAAAAATTGTTTTAAATCCGATATTGAGTGGTATTGTATCAAACATTATAAAACAAATAGAAAAATATTCTATCACAATCTAATTTAACAATCTTTTGTTTCAAAGTTCCAATACCAAACTCCAATATGTCATCGTCATTGGATGCATGATCCTCCTCTAAAGTCCGATTCATTTCTTCTGTTCAACTGCCAGATCAGCCAGTATCCCATATCAGGCAAATGAAATCACTTGAACACAAGTGCAGCTTCTGATAACCCTCAATAGCAAGAACTTAAAGGCTCTTATCAATGTCTACTTATTAATAATCTTGGAAAGTTTGGCAAGCGTTTTGACCCAAAAGATTTAAAGTTCATTTAACATTCCTCGTTATATGCCAAATATCTACAATGAATATGCCGAGAGCTTAATGGAAATTGTGGCATTGGGTACCCTTCAGAGTGTAGTGATAGCCGTGAAACCAAGGACTTTAGTTTCTGCTTGTTGTGAGTTCTGATGTGCAAGTTAGATGGGATGAGGAAGCTTTGGAATTGGATCCTGGAATGTGTTTCTTTCTTTTTATTATTTTTTTCTGAATGTTCCTTACAAAGGCCTGCTGATTTTGGGCAATGGGAGTACAAGACAATTCATGAAGATCTGCGTTGCTAGGGGAGTTGAGAGGTTGAACAAAATTGGGGTTATTATCTGCTTTTTTCAGTGTGACACTTTCCTGTAAATCCATTATTGTGTAGTGGTAATGAGGTAAAGTATTCTTTGTTGGATTGTCAGACAGTGGGCCCAACTCCCAGATTAAAGGTCCTAAAACTTGTTTGTATAATAACTTCTTGGTGTAGATCTGAATTATGAGGCCAATGTGATGTTGTGTTGTTTGACTTCTTGGTTGTGGTTTTCCCACGTATCAATTATTGTGTAGTGGTAATTAGGTAAAGTATGCTTTGTTGGATTGAGTGGTTTTGGTTAATTAATACAACCTCTAGAACATTTGGCTCTGGATTTTGAGTGTATAGAAATTTTGTTACTTGAGCTACAAGCTTGATATTGGGTACTCTGTGCATGTTATTTAATGATCACTTTTTCGGCTCACTTTGAATAAAATAATTTTTGACCGTTAAAAAAGATAAGTGTGATGTTCTTATGACATGTCCTTTCAGTGCATCCTAATAAACTGCTACATATTTTTCTACTTGAAGTGAGAAAACAATAATAATTTTTTGGTTTTCTAATGAAATAGACAAGCCTTCATTTATATATTATCATTTTTAATTTTACCATAAATCATTATTTGCATTATTTTATAAATTTTTATAGGTTTTTTTTATATTTATACTGAATATAGGAAAATACTTTTCCACAAATTCAGAATCATAGTTAAATAAAAAAATAATTTATTTTCACTAAAATAATTTTTTTAGTAAATATTTTATACAAACAAGTTATTTTCTCACAAACAAATGGATTTTTAAAAAAGAAAGAAAAACAACATGTTAGAATATGTAAGAATTAAGATTAATTCCATTGAAAAGTGTATTTGATCAATCCTCATTAGTTAAAGAATATTATTAGCTAGTAAATTCGGCTCTTAAAAGTAATGTTTTTGGGAAGAGAGAGTTGGCTCTAAAGTTTTGTAAATTGTTGTTTTTGATTTCTCTCTTTTTTTTTTAACTTTTTATTTATATCGTTCCTTTTTCTATATAAAATAATCTCCTAATTTGAATTGGAAAAATGCCTTAAATTGAGTTTGTTTGTCATAAAAGTTTAAAATTGTCATATTTCCTTGGAGATCTTATTCACATTACTCTTAAGTTGCATGGTAACAAGTACAAAAGATATAGAGTCCACAATATGGATTTATAGATACTCATGGTACACAGTCTTGTACATTTTTCAAACACAAACAAGATTTATTCAAATATAATGACCAGAACATAAGCACACTCCCAATGTCCTTATTTAGTAATATATTAATCCAACATAGACTTGGACTCTTGTTCTATTTAATTTAGCACACTTGACTCCAAGTATCAGTTGATAATATGGGCCTTACATAAATCCCTATATTCTGAATAGAGTTATCAAGATATGCAAAAAACCCAGAGATTTTATTGTTCTCCCCTGCAGGGCTAGAGAATTTCTCGTATCCTTCCATGTGGCCGTAAGGTCCATGAGTAGTTCCCAAATTTGTGGTAAATGCTATTGCTGTGACATAAATGCCCTGTTGACTCTGAACATACCCATATGCTCCAGAAATTGTTGTTATATATTCCCCGGGAACAAACTCCACCTGGATACATATATTTATACTCGATTAGTGATGGGTACGAATAAAAAGTGCCATGGGATATCCAGAAGCAACGAGTTCCGATATTTTTTATTATTTTTTGGTTTTTCTCATGGAAAGACTTCAATTGAGAATTCTAAAATTACCTTCGCCGTATTAGAAGCGCTGCCATCGCTGCCAAACGTCACCTCCTCCTCTCCGCCGCTGGCGTCTTGCACGGTGAAGGTAAGGAAATCAATGACAGCACCATGACCAACTCTAATCCCCTTAAATTTGCTGCCTATTGGAATTTTGAAGGCCCTGTTAAATTAATTGATATGAGTGACTCTTATTATTTAAAATATGACTAAATATAAAAGGTTTAATATGATGGTCGGTTAGATATAACGATAATTTAGATTATTGGATTTAAAATCCCTCCACTCTCCCCATTAAAGATAACAGTTACAGAAAAAGAATGAATCACTCTCCCTATTAAAAATAACGGTTATAAGAGATGAGAGAATCACTCTCTCCATTAAAGACCATTAAGAGAAGAGAGAATTACTCTCCTCATTAAAGACCATTAAAGATAACCGTTACAGAAAAATAAAAGGGATGTGATTTTCCATTACAGAGAGTTTTGTTTTTAGTTTTCTTTTCCTCCTCTCAACCATTAGAGAAAAACCAAGAAAAGAGAAAGGAAAAGGGGAAGAGTAGGAGAAATTCATCAAAAGGCAAAATTAGAGGAGGATTCTCATCTTCACAACAGAAACTCGACATCATGAACAGAGGTATATAAAATTTATTACGATTTGTATATTAGTATTCATATAAAAAAAAGATCCTGTATTACAAAATTGAGAATTTTAGTAAAAAGAAATTCTCTTTTTTTCTAACAATTGATATCAGAGCGGGTCTGTGAATACTGTATTTTGCTGTAAAAGAAGAATCGGCCGGCGTTGAAAGGAAAAGGAAAATGACCGGCGGTGAAAAGAAAAGAAACCGCCGGCGTTGAAAAGAAAATAGGCCGGCGACCTTTGCCGTTTGCAAAAAAAAAAAAAAAAAAAATTATTCTCTCCCAAATGTTCACCACCGGCCCTTTCCCTTTCCGGATTTGATTTTTCACGCCATTTTAGTCGACGTGATCAATAGAAAGACATAAATTAATGAATGTTGGGATCCGACTATTAAAGTGGCACCCTGGTAACATTTACTGGTGTGCGAAATTAGCCAGCTACTGAAATAGTACCCAACATATTGGCCGGTGTTGACTCAAAATGAATTTATTTTCTGCATTATTGATTGTTTATTGATGTTTTATCAAATTGAATGATCTCAATAATTAAAGATTTTGAAGTTTATTAAGATCATATTGATATCAATCAAATATTGAAAGTTTGTTGGTTACCAAAGTAGCCTAACTTGAAAGGATTCAAATATTTGATTGTGAATTTTAATTATTCATTTCTTTATATGCTAATGAAAAGTTGTACAAATTTGAAATGAACAATTATGATTATTAATTATAAGGCTAGGAGATCATCCAAAGATGGATCATTGCCTATAATTAATAATACTAAAAGAGATTCATTGATATACTGGGTAAATATGATTGTATATCCAAAGATAACATTCATGTTAACTCTAGTATGATTGATTGATCTATCAAAGTATATATATAAATTAGCATCATCATTGATTAAAGTTATATATTTGAGGATCACCCAAAGGTGAATTTAAATACATAATCAAAGTTGATCTGAATCCATTTAAGTTTACTCAAAGTATTAATGTGTAAATTTGGATTATGTTTACAGCTTCCAATAATATGTTCGCCTTAGGCAATGTGATGATCAAATTCAATGGACTGAATTATGCGGAATGGTCTGAGAATATTCAGTTTCACTTAGGCATTTTGGGTTTGGACTTAGCAGTCATCTCGGATGAAAATCCTGCAGCCATTACTGAGATCAGTACAGAATCTCACAAGTCTCTGCATGAGGCTTGGGAACGGTCTAATAGGCTGAGTTTGAATTTGATGCGAATGACGATAGCTGAAAATGTCAAACCATCGATGCTTAAGACAGAAAATGCAAGGGAATTTATGATGAGAATTAAAGAATACTCTCAATCAGATATAACTGATAAATCCATTGTAGGAAGCCTAATGAGTGAGCTGACGACCAAGAAATTTGATTGGTCACAGCCTATTCATGATCATGTGACTAGTATGACTAATCTAGCAACAAAGTTGAAAACAATGGGCATGGATGTGAGTGAATCCTTTTTGGTACAATTCATCATCAACTCACTGCCTCTTGAATTTGGTCAGTTCCAAGTGAATTATAACACTATCAAAAAGAAATGGAACCTTCAAGAAATTAAGGCCATGTTAGTTCAGGAGGAAGGGAGATTAAAGAAGATGAAGGATCACTCTATTCATCTTATTGTTCATAATGATGCTAGCAGTAGCAAGTCTAGACCATATAGAAAAGATAAGAAGAAGGACAAAGCCTCTATGAAAGTCACTAGAGGTCAGATTCACAAGGATCATAAATACTTCTTCTGTAAAAGGATGGGTCACTTCAAGAAAAATTGTCCGAAAAGAAAGGTTTGGTTCGAAAAGAAAGGTACGTACTGTATATCAGTATGTTTTGAATCAAATGTAATTGAAGTATCTAATAATACTTGGTGGTTAGACTTTGGAGCTATTATTCATGTGTCACATATTATGTAGGGATTCCTTTCAATCTAGCCCATAACAGGAATTGAGAAATTCCTTTATATAGGAAACAAAATGAAGGCACGAATAGAAGGAATTAGGACGTACAGATTAATTTTGGATACTAGGTGTCACCTAGATCTGGAAAAGTGTCTCTATGTTCCTGAATGTGCTAGAAATTTAGTTTCTGTTGCAAAGTTAGATGAAGTAGGATTTAACCTTAAGATTGGAAATGATACATTTTCATTGTATAGACATTCGTACCATTATGGATCTGGTACTTTGGTTGATAATTTGTACCGTTTTAATCTTGATGCTATGTATGCTGATTCTCTATTTCTTGTTGAGCATAATATAAGTAACAAACGTAATGCACATGATGACAGTTTTGCTTTCTTATGGCATCAAATATTAGGTCATATATCCAAAGAAAGGATATTGAGGTTGGTGAAAGGTGATGTCCTACCTTAATTGGATTTTACTAATTGGGAGGTATGTGTTGACTGTATAAAAGGGAAATAGACAAGACACACATCAAAGAACCCAGCCATGAGAAGTAATGAGCCTTTAGAATTAATACACACTGATATTTGTGGCCCCTTTGATATTTCATCATGGGGTGGTGAGAAATATTTCATCACGTTTATAGATGGCTACTCACGATATTGTTATTTATATCTACTGTATGAAAAGTCTCAGTCAGTAAACGCCTTGGAGGTGTTTATAAATGAGGTGGAAAGGCAATTAGATAGAAAAGTGAAAGTGATTAAGTCAGATAGAGGTGGTGAATATTATGGAAAATTCAATGAAAGTGGACAATGTCCTGGTCCATTTGCAAAACTTCTTGAAAGTCGAGACATATGTGTACAGTACATAATGTCTGGTACACCACAACATAATGGTGTAGCGGAAAGGCGGAATCGGACACTTATAGATATGGTTAGGAGTATGTTAAGTTACAATACTGTACCTTTATCCTTGTGGATGCATGCATTAAAAACTGTTGTATATCTGCTGAACAGGGTTCCTAGTAAGGTTGTCCCTAATACTCCTTATGAGTTATGGATAGGTAGGAAACCCAGTTTAAGACACCTTCATGTTTGGGGTTGTTCAGCAAAAGTAAGGATATATAATCCACATGAAAGAAAACTTGATGAAAGAACCATTAGTGGTTACTTCATTGACTATCCTGAAAAGTCTAAAGGATATAGGTTTTATTGTCCTAACCATAGGACTAGAATAATTGAGTCTGGTAATGTTCAGTTCATTGAAAATGGTCAGTTCAGTGGGAGTGGGGAATTACGAAAGGTGGATATTAAAGATTTACAAAATGAAAGATCCACAGTGAGTACTTCTACTCAAGTTGTTATCCCCATACCAAGTGTTTCTACTCAAGTTGTTCCTTTTGTTACATCACAGTTATGTGATATACAAAGATAACAAATTGATATTCAAAACACACAAGGTGAACATATAAGTGATGAACCAAGTGACAATATGCAAGACACAAATGAGCAAGTGCTACCACAAGAAATGACATTACGGAGGTCTACAAGACAGAAAAGATCAGCCATATCGAATGATTATATGGTTTACTCACTGGAACATGAATCTGAATTGAGCATTGATAAAGACCCAGTTTCATTTACACAAGCCATGAAATGTAATGATTCTGAAAAGTGGTTCAATGTCATGAAAGAAGAGATAAAATCGATGGATGTAAATCAAGTCTGGGAACTAGTGGAGTTGCTTGAAAGATCAAAACGAGTTGGCTGTAAGTGGGTCTTTAAGACCAAGCGAGACTCAAAAGGCAACATCGAAAGGTATAAAGCCAGACTTGTTGCCAAAGGTTACACTCAAAAGGATGGTATTGACTATAAGGAGACTTTCTCTCTAATCTCTAAGAAAGACTCCTTAAGAATCATTATGGCTTTGGTGGCTCATTATGACCTAGAGCTCCACCAAATGGATGTAAAGACCGCCTTTTTGAATGGTGACTTAGAAGAGAAAGTGTATATGGACCAACCTGAAGGTTTCATAACCACAGGGAAAGAAAATTTGGTGTGTAAATTAAAGAAATCAATATATGGACTGAAACAAGCCTCCTGACAATGGTATATTAAGTTCAATAATACCATTACATCATATGGTTTTGTAGAGAACACCGTTGATCGGTGTATCTATATGAAGGTCAGTGGGAGCAAGTTCATTATATTAGTCCTATATGTCAATGACATTCTTTTGGCTACTAATGACATGGGTTTGTTGCATAATGTAAAGAAATTTCTCTCTGAAACTTTTGAGATGAAAGATATGAATGAGGCATTCTATGTGATAGGAATAGAAATATTTCGCAATAGATCACAAGAATTGTTAGGATTGTCTCAGAAAGGTTATATCAATAAAGTATTAGAGAGATTTAGAATGGAAAATTGCTCTACAGGAATAGTTTCAATTCAGAAAGGGGACAAGTTCAGTGAATTGCAATGTCCAAAGAATGATTTGGAATGAAAATCAATGGAATCCATTCCCTATGCATCGCTGGTTGGAAGTTTGATGTATGTTCAAACATGTACTTGGCCAGACATTAGTTTCGCTATCGGAATGTTAGGCCGATATCAAAGTAATTCTGGAATGGATCATTGGAAAGCCGGAAAGAAAGTACTTAGGTACTTACAAGGCACTAAGGATTACATGCTTACTTATAAAAGATCAAGTCATCTTGAAGTAGTAGGTTACTCGGATTCAAATTATGCTGGATGTGTAGATTCGAGAAAATCTACATTTGGTTACATGTTTCTGCTGACCGGAGGAGCAGTTTCATGGAAAAGTGGGAAGCAGTCTGTCATTGCTACTTCCATAATGGAGGCTGAATTTGTAGCATGCTTTGAGGCTACTATTCATGCATTATGGTTGCGGAATTTTATCTTAAGACTTGGTTTGGTCGACAATATAGAAAAGCCGTTAAGAATTTATTGTGATAATTCTGCAGCTATTTTCTTCTCTAAGAATGATAGGTATTTTAAAGGTGCGAAACATATAGATTTGAAATACTTATCTGTTAAGGAAGAAGTACAAAACCAAAAAGTGTTTATTGAGCATATTGGTACTGAATTAATGATAGCGGACCCGTTAACTAAAGGTTTGCCACCGAAAACATTTAGTAGACATGTTGAACGGATGGACATTATAGACAGGTCCTCATTCTCTTGAAAGTAAATGTTTTGTACTGCTCATATCATTGTGACACTTTTGAATTCAATTAAGCTCATGGTTTTGTTTGCGCTTTTGTTATCTACATTAAGGTGTATACAGTTATAGTTTGTGAGATAACTAATAGTGTATTTGAAAATGACAATTTAAAGTCTCAATGTTCCTCAGTAAAGTTATTATGAATTATGATGATTACGTGATACATGGAAGGAATCATATTGCTAAAAGATGTGTGACCGCCATGATCCAATCATCTTAATTCAATCAAGTATTATGATTTGATGATCTTTAAGTATGGTGCACACTTATTCGTTATTAATTCATCAAGTCATAACATGGGCCAAGTGGGAGATTGTTAAATTAATTGACATGAGTGACCCTTGTTATTTAAAGTATGACCAAATATAAAAGGTCTAATATGATGGTCGGTTAGACATAACGGTAATTTGGGTCATTGGGTTTAAAATCCCTCCACTCTCCCCATTAAAGATAACGGTTACAGGAAAAGAGGGAATCACTCTCCCTATTAAAGATAACGGTTATAAGAGACGAGGGAATCACTCTCTTCATTAAAGACCATTAAGAGAAGAGGGAATTACTCTCCTCATTAAAGACCATTAAAGACAACCGTTACAGAAAAATAAAAGGGATGTGATTTTCCATTACAGAGAGTTTTTTTTTTTAGTTTTCTTTTTCTCCTCTCAACCATTAGAGAAAAACGGAGAAAAGAGAAAGGAAAAGGGGAAAAGTAGGAGAAATTCATCAAAAGGTAAAATCAGAGGAGGATTCTCATCTTCACAACAGAAACTCGACATCATGGACAGAGGTATGTAAAATTCATTACAATTTGCATATTAGTATTCATATAAAGAAAAGATCCTGCATTACAGAATTGAGAATTTTAGTAAAAAGAAATTCTCCTTTTTTCTAACAGGCCCCATTACTCAAAGAAGTTTCTCTGCCCCAGGGTCCGATAGGAATGACATCACTAGCCTGCAGCTGCAATATAAAGGAGATACATATATTTATATACTGACTCTTAAAATCTTAAAATCTGAACCCTCAATATAGGGGATTTAAGGTTCTTATTAGAATCTCTCTCTTTTGAAAAAACTTAATTAAGGCTTTATAAGTTAAAGGCAACATCTTACCCGTGCCATAGGTATTGTATATCTGCCTCTCTGTGTGTGAGAAAGGTGATATGTTGTTGAGGATGAGCATCCCTGACCTGAGGGGTCAAATTTATAGGCGACTATGGGAGGCGTAGAGACATGCTATTGATAGCATTGAAATATGTGCAGATAGATGACATGTGAAAATGACACTCCTAACCAGTCATGAGACCAAAGAGCTTTCGATGGGAAATACATACTTTTATTTCAATAATAATATGGTGATCGTAATATTTAATTACAAAACATTAGTGATCTCAAAAATTATAAAATTGTTTCATTTCCTTCCTTTTTTAGCTATGATAAATAGGCACAAATATTAATGTGATACGAGGCAAATATAAAATTAGATGTAAGTTAAAATTACAATTAAGAGGTAAGTATGATAATAAAATATTTATTAAATATAATACACACATATACAAGTATTTTAAATAAATTTAATATATAATTTACAAAAGTTGTTATGTTATTTTATATTGTAAATAGTATTTTTGTTAAGAACTTTAAAAAAATATATTATTGCCAAATGTAACATGATAATTTAAACATTATAAATGAAAGTGTCTAGTATAATTATTTGAATAAAAATATTTATTGATTATAATTTTTATCACCAAATTATTCATTTATTGAGAAAAATTATTATTTGTACACTAACTAGAAGCATTTGACATGTATATTAACAATATTTGATATTTGCATAACAAGTGTTTGTCATGTGTCTTAATTGTGTTCAACATTTACGTGTGATGTTTTCTTTTTTCTTTTTTTATTAGACACATTTTGATATATATGAGATATGTCAAATGAATATCATATCTGATACATGTGTCTAATATGAGCATGGATCATTTTAAGCTTAAGTCCAAATTTTATTTTTGGTCTTTCAGCTTTTTAAGCGTGGGCTTTAGATTTTTTTTTTTTCGTTTTTCTAAAGACAAAGTAGGTTACATCATTTTTTGTGTTACCAATTCCCATTATTTTCTCTCCTTCTCTGTGTTCTTCTTCTTCTTCTTTTTTTTTTTTTAAATTCTGCTAAACAATCAAGCCGATTCTTTCCCACGATAACCAGTTTCTTTGACAAATATAGTTTGATATTTTTATTAGTTAGTAGCTTAACAATTTAAGTTAATTAATTAAGTCAAAATATTTTTCAAAAATTATGAATAGTATAATCAAATTTGATGTTTTTCTAAGGCTTTGAGAGGAAAAGAGAAGCTATTAAGTGATAACTTTATTACACACATAAAGATGCAATAAAAAGATTTGACTGTTAGAAAAATAGGCATATTAATGGATACTGGAATAAAAAGATATTAAATAGAATTAAATTAATACTTATTTGAATTTTTTTAAATCACTTATTTGATGTTAAAAATTATCAATTATACTTAATTTTACTAATTTTTTTTATTTCAGTATAATTGATTGTGTCTATTTTTCATGTAGATCTAAGCAACGTATTTGCTAGTAAATTCTTGACATAAAGCATCAATGTGTAGTGCAAAGTTATAAGCAGCGATATAAATTTTTTAAAAACTTAAGGGATATAAGAAATAAAGGCGAGCATATATCATGAAGATAAAAATTTATTTAATAATATTAAAGTAATATTTGATTTAATGTATAGATGTCAAAGTTAATATGCCTATCTTATACCACTCGAGACGAAAGTTTGATGGTAATTCAGTGCGCTTTTTCCAACTTTAACTTGAATTTGAATTCTTATAATCATACCCTACTTTAAGGTGAATGCAGCAGTGAATTTTAAATTTAATATGACATAGTTGAGTTGGAAAAGTCCCACTAGAAGGTATCATCGCAAGAGTGGTGAATCTTCCTTATAGGAGAGGATAAATCAGAAAACAGCAAGTGACTCCTAAATTGGACTACGGGAACAATAACTAACATCCTACAATGCTTATTATTATTATTATTTTTTGAGTGAAAAAAAATGCATATCTTAAAAATATATGTTTTTAACTCTTTATATTAGACATATTCTTCCACTTCATGCAATTTTTTAATTCTTCCAAGTATGTGGGACCAAAATTATTGGCAATTAATTACTATTGTAATTTATTATTTACTTATTAAAATATATGTGAGACCATGAAATTGATGAATTGTTTGTACCTTTAGCGTGGTGACAGTGAAAATATTACATAAAAAAAGAAACGTAAACACTTCAGCTCAAAGAAAAATTTTATATCAAAAAATAAATTTGTATAATTAAAATAATAATAAAAAATAAGGTCAATTTAAGTATAAACCATAAAATTGTGAAAATATTGGACAACATAAACGAAAAAACAGACTAAACACATGATAAAAAAGCAAAGGAAAAAAAAAAGTAAAACACGAGATGGGCTTATGTTTTCTCTTATTCATTTAACGAAAAAATAAAACAAACTATTAAATAATTCAAAGGGAAATTTTGGTTATTTGACTTGTAACAAATTAAATTAATGCAATCATCAATCAATGAATTAATAATATTAATTTAAAAGTAAAAATTTTGAATATATATACTAGAAATGATTTTGATCTTTTTCCTTTTGTTGAATATTCTTACCTTGGTGATTATCTCAAGATTAGGTGAATTAATTGTGTCTTTAGAGTGATTTTGACATTAAAAAATTTTGCCGTTGGACTTATTGGATTAAAAAGCCAATAAAATTTTACACTCAATGTTGACATATTCTCATACTTTTGATAAGTAAATACTCCATCCCTCTTCTATGTATTATTATGCAGTTTACATGGTATAAGAATATTTATACGAAATAAAAGCAAAATTATCTTAATTTTATATATCCTGTTTATCTTGTACATATCTCTCTAAGGATCAAGCTGGATCACCGTGAATGGATCATTCATTGCGAACGTTTTCCACGTCTTTGCTATGATTTATGGACAATCTACAATGAAAGATTATCCTCACCCCAACTCCCCGAAGACTGAGGAGAAGTGAGGACCACTCATTAGAAAACAATTACAACACCACAGATTTTTGATTTGGAAATCTATTAGATACTACTACTATTTGTGGGTTCCTTATTTGTTCTTCCTCAGAAAAAGAAAAAGAAAAAAAAAACAGAACTATACTTAAATTCGATGTGTACGAGAAAACATCAAACAAACTAGAAGGCAAGTTGCATGGGACTATATCGAAGATGGGTTTCACAAAATGTCCGCCTCTTAAAGCAAAAAGGTTTGTATTTGACGCAAGTGAGGCACAAGAATATGGTTTCAAAGAAAATGTTTTTAAGGTTGATGCATAAAGGAGATGGTAAAGTGGCTATGCTAATGACCGTACTCAACTCTGCCCCATCTCTGAGAGATCCTCCACACCCCTCTTGCATCCACTGCTGCCAGAAGATTAATGACGAAAGTCGACATCTTGTCCATCATCCTCTCTCTCACTCACATTTTCACGAGAGAGCGATGGATAGAGTGAGAGATCGAAGACAACGTTTATCACGATATATAATAAGACTGAACAACTTAATGGACATTGACTTTCTTGCACGACGTCAAATGGGGTAGCATTCCATGTGCTCGACGTCAAATGTTGCATGTTAATGATCGAACTTGTGAGAGGTCAGGAGTCGTACGTCTATACCCTCATCCAACCTTTCTCATAAGGAAGAATCATTATCTGAGCACTATTGTACCTGAATAGGTTTTCTCTTAACGAGTTTGGAACCCATGAAAAGAGATAGCGGAAGAGGTCAAACACAACATTTGAGTCTGGAACCCACTAGAGAGAGATAAAGATAGGTCCAGGACAACGTTTATGACGATGTATAATAAGACGAACAACTTAATGGACATTGAATTTCTTGCTGGAAGTCACATTCCAATTCGATGGCTTGGTAACATATAATAAGACGAACAATGTTTATCACGATATTCTTATACTATTTTGCTTGGTAAAATCTCTGCGATATTCATATAAGAATAGTGTGAGAATGTCAGACATGGCGATATTCGTCGCTTCAGAAAGTGATGGGCAAACGGCAGGTGCTTTCGGTGCTTGTTCGTGGGCTGAGCTTGCTAGGTTACCCTTAAAAGTCCACGGAGAGATAATGTCTGAAATGACTAACGTGTATTAGTGAAAACGACTAATATACATACTCGCAATGAATGGTCCAGTTACGGTAGTCCAATTGATAAACATCAGAAATAAAATTAAAATAATTTTTTTTTTACTGTACAAATTCGTCACATTTTTATACTAAGTAAACTGCATAATAATATATTGATGAGAAATAAAGTATTTACTTATCTAAAAACATGAGGATAATATGTCAATGTGGAGTGCAAAACTTAATTGGCTTTTTAACCCAATAAGCCCAATAATAAAATTTTTAATTAATAAATATATTTTATTCAAGTAATTATATTAGATAATTTAATTTATATTGGTTTAATTATTAGGTTGCATTTAGTTATAATATATTCTTTTAAATTTCTTAACAAAAATACTATTTAGAATATAATGTAACATAATAATTTTTTTATTAATTATATGTTGAAAAACTTTTAAAATTTTTAAAAATATTTATAAATGTATATGTGCAAGTGTATTGTATCTAATATATATTAACTATCATATTTACCTCTTAATCATAATTTTAAGTTTTTAAGATTAGATATGTTTTCATATTTGTGTATATATTTTATCTAATATTTTTTAGAATCCTATCATTTAAGCTTAATTAGTATGATGAGATTTTATATTGATTCAATAAAAAATGAAGTTGATATTTTGAAAATTGTGGTGATAATTATCATGGTGTGCCACAACCAATTAATTTTACACAAAGCATGTGAATATGGATTCTTCACAAACTATTAATGTGTAGAAGAAATTTGTTTGGTTGATTCTTATTTTCTTAATTGTCACATTGCATTTAGTTATAACATATCCATTTAAAGTTCTTTGCAAAAATACTATTTACAATATAAAATAATATAATAATTTTTGTAAATTATATGTTGAAAAAAATTTAAATCTATTTTAAATACTTATATTGTGTATGTATATTGTATCTAATAAATATTTTATTGTCATATTCACTTCTTAATTGTAATTTTAACTTTTTAGAGTATATAGGTTTCATATATGTATATATATTTTTATTTAATATGTGTTTTTAAAATTATACCATTCAAGTCCAATTATTGTGATAAGATTTTGAAAACTTTGGTGATAATTATCATAATGGATCACAACCAATTAATTTTACCACAAAGCATGTGGATATAAATTCTTCACAAACTATAGATCTATGTGTTTAAGAGATTTTAACTTGTAGAAAAAATTTGTTTGATTGATTCTTGTTTTCTTAATTATCATGTTGCATTTATCTATAAAATATCCTTTCACAAAATATTATTTATAATATAAAATAATATAATAATTTTTGTAAATTATATGTTGAAAGAATTTTAAATTTATTTAAAATATTTATATGTGTTTGTATTGTAAAAATTATTTTATTTTAATAGTTTAATAAAAAAAAATTTTCATATGAAGACAAATGTTTTTCTCTTTTAAGACTTTTTTTTCTTCGGTGGATTACCAAAAATCCTAATTTTAAGAAAATTTAATTGAGTGTTGGCATTTTTTATTATCTTTTTTTTCACACTTCGGTTGTGTATTAGTTCCATACATAGTTATGCCATTTTTTTTATCCCTTTTATAAAATTTGCCTCTTTTAAAAAATTGTTTTAAATCTGCTATAAGTGGCATTGCATCAAACATTATAAAACAAATAGAAAAATATTCTATCACAAACTAATTTAACAATCTTTTGTTTCAAAGTTCCAGTACCAAACTCAAATATTGCATCATCATTGGATGCATGATCCTCCTCCATAGTCCGATTCATTTCTTCTCTTCAACAGCTTGAGCAGCAACTATCCCATATAGGCAAATGAAGTCACTTGAATGCACGTGCAGCTTCTGATAAACCTCAGTAGCAAGAAGAACTTGAAGCCTCTTACTGATGTCTACGTATTAATAATCTTGGAAAGCTTGGCTAGTGTTTTGACCCAAAAGATTTAAATTTCATTTAACATTCTTTATTATATGCCAAATATCTACAATGAATATGAAAAAGCTTAGTGGTAATTGTGGCATAAGGTACCCTTCAGAGTGTAGTGAGAGTCGTGAAACCTTGGTGCTTTTTTTTGATCAATTTTATTTCTTTGCAGGATCTAAGTTTTAATGGTTCTAATGGTTCTTCGTAGAAGACAACATTTTTTATTGTTGCATCAATAAGGCCTTGTAATGTCCTTTATTCTATGCTCTTTGTGATGGGAGAAAGGAGGCGCAGTGGAGTATAAATAGCCCCAAAAAAAACTTCTCCCGCTTGCTTGAACCTGTGAGGAGATGATTGAATAACAAAAATGGCAATGCAAATAAACCACGCAAAAGAACACACCAATTTTATGTGGAAAACCCCTTCAAATCAAAATAGGGGAAAAATCACGGACACTCTGAATCAGAGGTCAGCTCTACTATAATCAAGTGAGTACAATAGAGGTACACAACCTCAATTACATCAAACAAATTGAACAAAATTTAATTTGGATTAAACAAGAGACTTGTGAGTTAAGCAAGACCAACCAACCACGTTCTGTCAACTACAACTCAACAAGTAGATCTCAAGGCAGCAATCCAACCATTCAAGATGAACCTCTAGATGTCCCCTATCAGCTTTCCAAATTTCAGCTCAATCAGACCACGGATCAATAATCATCAACATGGTTTACCAATTCTGCCACAGATGAGAGAGCAGAGAGTTACCGGAATTGAGAGGCTTCGGTTCAAATGGAAAACCTGCCCTTGCAGTTCACCAAAACCCAATCCAACCGTTCACAAACAAGATCTATGTGTCCTCCAACTACTGACCAAAACTCCACTTGATCAGACCACAAAAAATATTTCAATTATTCAGTTGATCAAAACTGTCATAGATGAGAGAACAGAGAGTTACCAGAATTGAGAAGCTTCGATTCCAATGGACAACCTGCCCCTTCAGTTTACAGAAATCAAATCCAACCGTTCACAATCAAGATCTATGTGTCTTTCAACTACTGACCAAAAATCCGCTAGATCGGACTACAAAAAATCTTCCAATTATACGGTTGATCAAAACTACATATAAAAAATTGCTCAGAGTATAGACCTACGAAAACTGAAGAGAAGTAGGACTTATAGTACTTGAAATCCAATCTCCACCGTTAGGAAATAAGAACCAAATGTCCTCTATCAATCAGCCAAGTTTGAAGCTAATCGGATACCGATATCTCTTCTCAATGCAAGATCAAAGAGACTATCTCTTTTTTTTTTCTCTTCTTTTTTTTTTCTTTTCTTTTTTTCGGCCGACGACTCTCTCTGTTTTTTTTTTCTCTCTCTCACGAGCGACGGCTGTCTACTCTTTCTAATCCAGGTTTGTTTCAGCCAAAGGGGTATTTATACCCCTTTAATATATATATATTTTAAGTTATGGTCCACATAGGAAGGGGCCAATTAACCCAACAATTCTTCCCCTCTCGACTATGTGAAAATATTGATCATTCCAGCCAATGTACAACACAACTCAAATTTCCATCTTAATAATGTCTTTGTCATCGTATCAGTAACATTATTATCTGCATGAATCTTTTCAAGTGCTAATTGTTTAGAATAAAAAATATCTCGTATCTAATGATACCGCACATCAATATGTTTTGATTTAACATGAAAAGTTGGATTCTTACCAAGATGGATGACACTTTGGCTATCACAATACAACACATAATTTGATTGTTGAAAACTAAGTTCTTTTATAAACCTTTTCATCCAAAACAACTCTTTAGATGCTTCAGTTATTGCAATAAACTCTGTCTCTGTAGTGGACAATGGAACACACTTCTACAATCAAGATTGCCAACTCACTGCTCCCCTTGCAAGAGTAATCACATAACCTGAAATAGACTTTCTGGAGTCAATGTTACCTGCCATATCTAAATCTATAAATTCAGTAAGGATAGGCTTATCACTCCCAAAACAAAGTCTCAAATCAATGGAGCCTCGTAAATATCTCATTATCCACTTCACTGCATCCCAATGCTTTTTACCAGGATTTGAAAGGAATCGACTAACTATGCCAACTGCATGAGCTATATCAAGTTTCGTGCACATCATTGCATATATCAAACTGCCAACGGCTGATGCAAATGGAACTCTTTGCATCTCTTCCTTCTCTTTCTTTGCAGGACATTGGTTAATGGATAATTTAAAGTGTATAGCAAGAGGAGTACCTACCACTTTAGCCTTATCTATGTTAAACCTCTGAAGTACTTTTTCAATATACTGCTTATGGGACAGATACAACCTTTTCTTTTTCCTATCCCGAGTGATTGACATGCCGAGGATCTTCTTTGCTGGTCCCAAGTCCTTCATGGCAAAGGACTTGCTTAACTCTTACTTCAACTTGTTAATTCTAACAAAATTAAGACCAACGATAAGCATATCATCTACATAAAGTAGTAAAATGATAAAATCATCATCAGTAAATTTCTGAGCAAAAACACAATGATCAGAAGTAGTCTTTTTATAACTTTGCTTCCCCATAACAGACTCAAACTTCTTATACCATTGTCTCGGAGCTTGTTTCAAGCCATACAAGCTTTTCTTCAACTTGCACACATAATCCTCTTTTCCTTCCACCTCAAGTCCCTCTGGTTGTTCCATATAAATTTCTTCTTCTAAGTCACCATGGAGAAAAGCCGTTTTCACATCCATCTGCTCAATCTCTAAGTCATGCCTAGCAGCCAAACTTAACACAACTCGAATGGAAGACATTTTCACCACCGGTGAGAAGATCTCTTCAAAGTCGATACCTTGTTTCTAACTGAATCCTTTAATAACCAATCTGGCTTTATATTGTGGACGTGAAGTATTTTCTTCTTGCTTTATTTTGTAAATCCACCGATTCTTCAAAGCCCTCTTACCTTTAGGTAACCTTACTAACTCATAAGTAGAGTTATCATATAAGGATTTCATCTCATCTGTCATGGCATCAATCCAGTGTTGCCCATGCTCACTCTCAACTGCTTCTGTATAACACTCAAGTTCTCCTCTGTCAGTTAACATCACAAACTCATCAGGAGAATACCGAGTAGAAGGCACTGGAATTCTATTGGACCTCCGTGGCTGAAATGGAGGTGAAAGTATATGTGGATGATCTTCTATTGGAGCATCAATATCACCTGCACCCTTCATATTATGATCTTGTTGAACATTCTCATCACGTTCTTGAATATCACTATGAATATCAACTGGATCATTCAAAGACGTATGAGGAAATGGAACAATATCAGCAAGATTATCATTAACCTGAGGAGTTGACTTCTCAATGTGTTCAATGTTTTGATCCTCAACGAACACAACATCTCTACTCCTTATAAGCTTTTTCTCAATCGGATCATATAAACAGTACCCGAAGTCATCTTCACCATTACCAAGAAAGATACATTGTCAAGTCTTCACATCTAACTTCCCTCTTTCATCTTTAGGGACATGAACAAAAGCCTTACAGCCAAAGACTCGTAAATGATCATAAGAGACTTCCTTACCAACTTTGTCCGGAACATCACCTCGTAGTGGAGCACTAGGAGACAGATTAATTACATGTGTCACTGTATTCAAAGCTTCACCCCAAAAAAATCTATGTAATTTTGCATCTGAGAGAAGACATCTGACCCTTTTAATCAATGTTTTGTTCATCCTTTCTGCTAAACCATTTAACTGTGGTGTCTTGGGAGGTGTCCTCTGGTGTCTGATCCCATACTTTTTGCAGTATTCATCAAATGGACCACTATACTCACCACCATTATCAGTGCAGACACATTTTATCTTCTTACCAGTCTGTCTTTCAACAAAAGCATGAAATTGTTTAAATACATCAAAGACTTGATCTTTAGTCTTTAACGCATAAACTCAAAGCTTTCTTGAGTGATCATCAATAAAAGTCACAAAATAAAGAACACCACCAAGTGAGCGTACCTTCAAAGGACCACATACATCAGAATGCACCAATTCAAGCAACTCTGATGTATGTGGTCCTTTGAAGGTACGCTCACTTGGTAGTGCTCTTTATTTTGTGAGAATGCACCAATTCAGGCAACTCTGATTTCCTTGAAGTTGAGTGACTTTTAAATGTAACTCTGTTTTATTTCCCAGCAAGACAGTGAGGACACTTCTTTAAAACTGCACTCTTTATGTCTAGAAGCTGGTTCTTTCTTACCAAACAATCCATCCCCTTTTCACTCATATGACTAAGTCGCTTATGCTATAATTTAATGGAATTATCATTTTCTGCTGTATTTACAACATCTTTGAAGATAACAGCTTGCATGAAATATAAACTAGAGCATTTCTTACCTCGTGCCACAATTAAGGAGCCTCTGGTAAGCTTCCACTGACCATCACTGAAGGTACTGCAAAAACTTTCATCATCCAGTTTTCTCGTTGAAATCAAATTCAAATGGATATCAGGGACATGTCTAACATCCCTTAATGTCAACTGTGCTCCATTGCCGGTCTTTAAGCAAACATCACCAATGCCAATGACCTTTGCTAAGCCATTGTTACCCATCTTCAAAACTCCAAAATCACCAGGAGTATATGTTGTGAAGAACTCCATTCTTGAAATAACATGAAAAGAAGCACCACTATCTATAACCTAATCAGTCTCATGAGATGCCAAATTAATCACATTCTCATCACAAACAATAATGAGGTCACTAGAACCAGAAGTGGATGCAGTAGCAATATGATCATTACTCACATTCTTTTTCCCGTGCCTATCACTGCCATCTTTATTTTCTCTCTTCCACTTGTAACACTTTTTCTGAATGTGACCTATCTTCCCGCAATAATGACACTGGACATTTTTGTACTTAGATCGTGACTTGCTTCGACTCTTACTTCTACCATTTTTACCATTTCCTTTTCCTTGACTTCTCCCCCTATTTTCAGTAATTAAAACCTCTGATTTAGATGATGATGAACCCTGAGATTTCCTTTTCATCTCCTCATTCAACACACCACCCTTTACAAGTTCCATTGATAAAATACCACCGGAGGCAGAATTAGCAAGAGACATTCGAAAAGTCTCCCAAGAATTAGGTAAGGTAGCAAGTAACCATAACCCAAGAACTTCGTCATCAAACTTAATGTCCATGCCTGATAACTGATCAATGAGACCTTGAAACTTATTTAAGTGGTCAACAACAGAACTCCCTTCATTATATCTCAACCGCATCATTTTCTTCAACAAGAACAACTTGTTATTATCAGACTTTGAAGCATACAAAGTCTCAAGTTTGCTCCACAAAGTTTGTGTGTGTGTCTCATTGCAAATGTGATTATAAACATTATTATTAACAAATTGCCGTATAAAACCACAAACTTGTTCATGCTCAAACTCCCATTCTTCATCAGTTTTAGACTCAAGTTTCGTAGTAGCAAATACTGGCAAATGCAATTTCTTCATAAATAGGAGATCCTTCATTTTACTCCTCCATATATGATAATTCATGCCATTCAAACAAATCAATTTATTCATATTCAACTTCATCATTCAAACAAGCCAAATACACCAACTAGGGCTCTGATACCACTCTGATGGGAGAAGGGAGGCGCAGTGGAGTATAAATAGCCCCAAAAAAAACTTCTCCCGCTTGCTTGAACCTGTGAGGAGATAATTGAATAACAAAAATGACAATGCAGATAAATCACGCAAGAGAATACACTAATTTTACGTGGAAAACCCCTTCAAATCAAAAGAGGGGAAAAACCATGGACACTCTGAATCAGAGGTCAGCTCCACTATAATCAAGTGAGTACAATAGAGGTACACAACCTCAATTAAATCAAACAAATTGAACAAAATTCAATTTGGATTAAACAAGAGACTTGTAAGTTAAGCAAGACCAACCAACCACGTTCTGTCAACTACAACTCAACAAGTATATCTCAAGGCATTAATCCAACCGTTCAAGATGAACCTCCAGATGTCCCCTACCAGCTTTCCAAATTTCAGCTCAATCGGACCACGGATCAATAATCATCAACACGGTTTACCAATTCTGCCACAGATGAGAGAGCAGAGAGTTACCAGAATTGAAAGGCTTCGGTTCAAATGGAAAACCTGCCCTTGTTGTTCACAGAAACCCAATCCAACCGTTCACAAACACGATCTATGTGTCCTCAAACTACTGACCAAAACTCAGCTCGATCGGACCACAAACAATCTTTCAATATACAGTTGATCAAAACTATCACAGATGAGAGAACAGAGAGTTACCAGAATTGAGAAGCTTCGATTCCAATGGAAAACCTGCCCTTGAAGTTCACAGAAATCAAAGCTAACCATTCACAATCAAGATCTATGTGTCTTACAACTACTGACCAAAGATCAGCTAGATCGGACCACAAACAATCTTCCAATTATATGGTTGATCAAAACTGCATACAAAAAATTACCCAGAGTATAGACCTACGAAAAATGAAAAGAAATAGGACTTACAGTGCTCAAAATCCAATCTCCACCGTTCAGAAATAAGAACCAAATATCCTCTATCAATCAGCCAAGTTTGAAACTGATCGGATACCAATATCTCTTCCCCATGCAACATCAAAGAGACTGTCTCTTTTTTTTTTCTTTACTTTCTCTCGGCCGATGGCTCTCTCTCTCTTTTTTTTTCTCTCTCACACGGGCGACAGCTGTCTACTCTCTCTAATCCAGGTTTATTTCAGCCAAAGGGGTATTTATACCCCTTTAATATATATATATTTTTTAAGTTATGGTCCACATAGGAAGGGACTAATTAACCCAACACTTCGTTGCCATTTTGGCTCTAACCCTCTTTATCAATTTTTGAGCATGACAATATTCGCATAAGAATGGTATAAGAATATCAGACATGGCAATATTTGTCACTTTAGAAAGTGATGGGCAAACGGCAAGGGCTTGTCTGTGGACTGATGTCACGGACGGGTTATATATCGGATAGGGACGGGTTAGGTATAACCCGACTCCCACATCCCACATCGGATATGAAGAGAGAGATTTTAGGTCATATAAACGTTGGGTACTGCACACCCCAAAAGCTACTTTTTGAGGAGAGGGTAATGACCCCGTGACACTGAGCTTACTTGGTTACCCTTAGAAGTCCTCAGGAGAGGGAATGTATGAAATGACTAATGTATATTAATGGAAATGAATGGTCCAGTCATGGTTGTCCAACTTGATCCTTGGAGTGATAGGTAAAAGATAAATATCACAAATAAAATTAAGATAATTTTGCTTTTACCGTACAAATTCATCATATTTTTATACTATATAAACTGCATAATAATATATATATAAGAGATGAGATTATTTATTTATCTAAAATATGAGGACAATATGTCAATGAGTGCAAAATTTAATTGGCTTTTTGACCCAATAAGCCCAAATGGCAAAATTTTTAATAAATAAAGATATTTTATTCAAGTAATTATACGAGATAATTTAATTTATATTTTTCTAATTATCAGGTTGTATTTAATTATAATATATTCTTTTAAAATTCTTAACAAAAATATTATTTAAAATATAATATAATATAATAATTTTTTATAAATTATATGTTGAAAAAATTTTAAATTTTTTAAAAACATTTATATATTTATATGTGCATGTGTATTGTATCTAATATATGCTAATTCCAAATTCTTAAATCTTACTACAATGTTAATTATTTTAATAATATGTTTTACATAGTGTACAAGCCAATAAATTTCATAATCATAAGTTATGCTATTGGAAAACTATCAAGTAATTTGATTACAAAAGGTAAATATTTTTTTACAAACTGCATATAGTTTTTTTTTTGTTTTTGCACCTTTTTGGTAAGGAATAGTTATTTCAATACTATTGGCAATAAAAATTTTCAGAAAAGAAAAATATTTCAATATATTGCCTGGTTCTCATGCCTAATGATGTTATTTATCTTTTCTACCACTTAAATTCATAATAGCACTGGACTTATTTTCTATTAACAACAAATCATTTAATATCTTAATTCTAATTATTAGGAACATTAATTTATCAATTAATATATATATATATATATATATGGTGAAATATGAGTTAAGAAAACAAAAAAAAAAAAGAAATTACATCAAAAAATCAAGGAGGGAGTTAGATTCTATAATGACCTTTTGAAAGCCCTATTACCAAGCCGTTTTGAGTCCCTCATAGATTGCCCTTAGCTCAACTCCAGTTGCCATCAAAACACTCGTTCGACTGGAGCATTTGTAAACCCATTGACTTTTGCTATCTCTTGCTATGCCCCTGAATCCAGCAAGACCCGGGATCCCTTTGGCACTTCTATCAGCATTAATTTTCAGGGATTCAAACTATGGGGCCTGCCAAGATATAAGCTCATATGCCGAGACCTTTTCACACCTCAATTGAATACACGATGCGCTATCAGATGCCTAGACTTCATAAATCTCATCAGCCTTTATCTGGACTTCATGAACATTGTGGAAAGGAGAACTTGTGTCCTCACAAAAAAAGAAAAAACAATGACGAAGATTGTGGAAAGGCTTTGTACCTCCACAGCTAGATGTGCCAGGTAACCATGATGAAGATAACTTGAAAAGAACAATTGCATTGAGATAAAATAATAGGATCATAACACCCAGCACAGAACCAATCCTTAATGGAGGTCCATGGTCGTTGTCGCAATCCCAATTCTTGATATAAGATACTCCAAAATTGTTAAACAAGAGTGCACCCATGAAATACAAGTTCAAGTAATTCCCAATGCAAGCCACACCTACCACAAGTGCCATTATCCGTAAGATGTCAGAATGAAACATTGCTCATTAGTAAGTAATTGATCCTTCCAAGTCAAACCAAAAAAGGACCTCATATACTGGGGAACCGAGAGCTTTTAGATCCACCAACTTGATCCTTTTCAATGTCCAAAAGACGTTGATAAGCTCCCTTAATAGTAAAACACCCTGAATTAAGAGACCAAACCACTTTATCATGCATGCCCGTAGAAGGGCTTAAATATAATTGTTGTAAAACAAAACTGAGAGGGAGGGACAGAGAGGATTGCAAGAAGAGAGATTATAGAATTAAAATTCTTTGTGGACATTCAAATTCAAATTGTATTTTTATAGAGCTCCTTTTATAAGAGACTTGTACAATGTTAAGAGTACATATAATGATCAAAGAATGACATGCTTCCGATTTCTACTTGTTTACAAACTTAAGAAAGCTGACCCTACTGCCTTACTTACCTAATCCCACTAACAAGTTGCTTAACATTACACATTACCGCAAAAACCACTCATAAGAAAGACTAATTAACATGTCCTTTATGGATCACCGTACCTAAACATCATTTGCAATCTAACTAAAGCATTACAAGGTAACTAAACATTAACAACAATTAAAAGAACACTGAAATTGCTCCCTACTTCATCTTCTTCCTCTACAATCCCGTCTTTGTTTTGCAGACCAACCTTGCTTTCTTTGCAAGACATCAAAGGTTGAGTTTGAACAGCATGAAACTAGGCTCTCTGACACTAGTAGCTTTTGCAACCTTTAGTTATCCTAGTAGCTTTTGTTGTCGAATGTTTCGAATTGTGCAACCCTCTCTGGGGTCTTTCCGGACAAGTTATTGTGTGCTACAGTGAAAACTGGTAGTTCGTACAGTTGAGTGAGCTGAGGAGGAATTTTTCCGTCTAAGTTGTTGGATGAAAGATCCAAGCTCTCAATTTCCATCAAGTTTGAAAAAGTTGACGGGATTTGCCCTATCAGCCTGTTGTGGGACGGGTTTAGCACCTTAATAGTGCTTAGGTTTCCAAGTTCTGGTGGAATCTCTCCCATCAAATTATAGCAGGAAAGATCGATTCCCGACTTGTAGAAGAAGGGTCCTCCATGGTAGGTATAAGAAGAGCTCTTTGTCGTGAACTCCGCATATGGTTGAAATGAATCGGGAAAGGAAGGAAGATTTATGTCAAGTGTTACATCCCAAGTGCTTCCAGATCTTAGGCAAGGGAGAATGTGACCAGATAGGTTGTTGTGAGAAAAATCTATCAAGCGTAATTTGTCCAACTTGCACAAGTGAGTTGGGATTTCTCCTTCAAAGTAATTATTGTTCAAAAGGAGATAACCAAGCTTAGAAAATGTATCAATCCCTTCTTGAATGCTGCCGGTAAAATGATTGCGGCCAAGATCCAGCATCACCAAATTAGAGCTGTTATAAAATGCATTTTCCAATGGCCCTTCCAATCTATTATGAGATAAATAAACTTCTTGTATACTTGAAAGGAAATTTGAAGGTAGGCTTCCACAGATGTCATTATGTGAAAGGTCCAGAACTTGAAGTGCAGACATATTTCCTATCCACTGTGGGAGCCTCCCGTGGATATTGTTGTGACTGAGATCCAAGATACTCAATGAGGAACTATTAGATAAAATGTTCGGGATGGTTCCAATGAATTGATTGTCATGCAGGTTCAATAACTCCAAGTACTGCAAGTTCAAATTTCTTAGGAAGATTTGACCTTGCAGACTATTGTTTGAGAGGACGAGCATACGTAACATTAAGCAACCAGTGGCCAACTGCCTGGGTACCTCTCTTGATAATCCATTATTGGACAAGTCTAAGTATTCCATTGAATTCATATTACCAAGAGAAGGAGGAATTCTCCCAATGAAACCGTTTCCTGACATGTTTAAATACCCCAAGTTTGGAAGATGTACTCCAATTAGTGCCGGAACATGGTCATGTAAGCAGTTCTCTGAAATGTCCAAGTCTCCTAAACTCGTGTGAGAATGACTTGGCAACCGAAGTTGTCCCGAGAGAGAATTGTTAAGCAAGTAGAGCTGAGACAAGTTCGTGTTGTTCTCTAACAGCCAATATGGAAACCCTCCACTCAGTTGGATGTGCGAGAGATCAACAGATTCTAGATTGTGCTGGTAGTAAAGGAATTTAGGAAATGTTCCGCGGTATCCGTAACTAGACAAGTCGAGACTAGTTAATTGGAATTTTGGGATCGAGCTATGTTGCTCTGTTTCGGCAAATATATTATTTCCTCTAGCCCTCAAGGAATTGAGCTTTATATGGTTGAAGAATGGGCTGAGCGTCACGCGAACCTAGAATTGATTGTATGAAAGATCTAGGTCTTCAATAGATGTCAAAGTCC